>OVAN01000636.1:180-53630 GCA_900406275.1 Anastatica hierochuntica
TTCTTTAGATAATAGAGATTTTATATCGGTTACTCCACTTATTTAGGCCGTATATGAAGTTTTTAGAATTTAATTGATAAAAAAATAGAAGTGATGCCAATACACCATTAAAATAGTTTAGAATACATTAATATATATGTTGAATGTGGTTACAAATTTTAAAAAAGCACTAAAGAGTATAAACTTCAATTTATTGAGCATTTATCAAAAAAACTCTATATTTTCGTAGGGGTTAACTCACTGATTTTGAGAAAAATTCAAAAAAATAAAAATTTGTTTNTTGCATTTATTTAGGTCATATATGAAGTTTTCAGAAATTAATTGATAAAAAAAATGAAGTAATGCCCTTACACCATGAAAAAAAGTTCCGAATACACTAAAATATATGTAAAATGTGGTTACTAATTTTTAAAAAAACACTAAAGAGTATAAACTTCAGTTTATTAAGCATTTATCAAAAAACTCTATATTTTCGTAAAGGTTAACTCACTGATTTTGAGAAAAATTCAAAAAAATGAATAACTTGTTTTAATGCAGAATTGCATCGTTCACTTACATAGGATGATGGTAAAAGAGGTTTGAAACATTTGTTGTCTCTGTTTCTTTAGATAATAGTGATTTTATATCGGTTACTCCACTTATTTAGGCCGTATATAAAGTTTTCAAAAATTAATTAATAAAAAATTGAATTGATGCCCATACACCATGAAAAAAAGTTTAGAATACATTAATATATATGTAGAATGTGTTTAGAAATATTTAAAAAACACTAAAGAGAATAAACTTCAGTTTATAAAGCATTTACAAAAAAAACTCTATATTTTCGTAGGGGTTAACCCACTGATTTTGATTAAAAAATCAAAAAAATGACAATCTTGTTTTAATGCACTGTTGCATCGTTCACTTACATAGGATGGTGGTCGAAGTGGTTTGGAACATTTGTTGTCTCCGTTTCTCTAGATAATAGAGATTTTATAGCGGTTAGTCCATTTATTTAGGTTGTATATGAAGTTTTAATAAATTAATTGTTAAAAAAATAGAAACGATGTCCATTTACCATGAAAGAAAGTTTAGCATAGAGTAATATAAATATAGAATGTAGTTAGAAATTTTTTAACAACACTATAGAGAATAAACTTCAGTATATAAAACATTTACCAAGAAATTCTATATTTTCGTATGGGTTAACCCACTGATTTTGAGAAAAATTCAAAAAAAATTATAATCTTGTTTTAATGCATAGTTGCATCGTTCACTTACATAGGATGATGGTCAAAGAGGTTTAGAACCTTTGTTGTCTTAGTTTCTCTAGATAATAGAAATTTTATAGCGTTTAGTCCATTTATTTAGGCCATATATGAAGTTTTAATATATTAATTGATAAAAAAGCAGAAAGGATCGCCATTTACCATGAAATAAATTTTAGCATACATTAATATAAATGTAGAATGTGGTTAGAAAATTTTAAACAATACTAAAGTGTATAAACTTCAGTATTTAGAGCATTTACCAAAAAAGTCTATATTTTTGTAGGGGTTAACTCACGGATTTTGAGAAAAATTCAAAAAATATGACAATATTGTTTTAATGTATAGTTGCATCTTTCACTAGCATATGATGATGGTCTCCGTTTGGAACATTTGTTGTCTCCGTTTCATTAGATAATAGAGATTTTATATCGGTTACTCCACTTATTTAGGCCGCATATGAAGTTTTAAGAAATTAATTGATAAAAAAAATAGAAGTGATACCCATGTACCGTGAAAAAAAGTTTAGAATGCGTTAATATATATGTAAAATGTGGTTACAAACGTCTATAAAATACTAAAGAGTATATACTTCAGTTTATAGAGCATTTACCAAAAAAAAACTCTATATTTTCGTTGGGGTTAACCCACTGATTTTGAGAAAAATTCAAAAAAAAAATGACAATCTTGTTCTAATGCATAGTTGCATCGTTCACTTACATAAGATGATGGTCAAAGAGGTTAAGAACTTTTGTTGTCTCTGTTTCTTTAGATAATAGAGATTTTATCTCGGTTACTCCACTTATTTAGGCCGTATACGAAGTTTTAATAAATTAATTGATAAAAAATAGAAAGGATGCCCATGTACCAAGAAAGACAGTTTAGAATACATTGAAATATATGTAGAATGTGGTTAGAAATTTGTAAAAAACACTAAAGAGAATATACTTCATTTTATAGAGCATTTACCAAAAAACTCCATATTTATAGAGCATTTACCCACTGATTTTGAGAAAAACTAAAAAAAAATGGCAATCTTGTTTTAATGCATAGTTGCATCGTTTACTTACATAGGATGATGGTCAAAGAGGTTTGGAACCTTTGTTGTCTTCGTTTCTCTAGATAATAGAGATTTTATAGCGGTTAGTCCACTATTTAGACCGTATATGAAGTTTTAATAAATTTATTGTTATGAAAATAGAAACGATGCTCATTTATCATGAAAGAAAGTTTAGCATAGATTAATATAAATGTAGAATATGGTTAGAAATTTTTTAACAACACTAAAGAGTATAAATTTCAGTATATAGAGCATTTACCATAAAATTCTATATTTTCGTAGGGGTTAGTGCAAATACGGACGGGACCACTTGTACAGCTGGTCACTTTTTTTTGTAGTTGTGTTCCATGAAAAAATATGAAACTGAATTGCTATATGTGAGGTGTAGACAAATATGTATATCCTTTATATTCCTTTCTCATATATAAGTGTATATATTCCTTTATATCTTAATTCAGATATTATAAGTCAAATATAACCATAAGTACAATCTACGGAACAAAATATTAAGTATCCATACAACTTCATAACTATTTTCTCCGTACACCGCTTCCTACACTTATAGCAAAATGGTCGAGACATATGCTGATTGTTGGCCGCAACTTCTACCTTTCTACGATTGCTGAACCACGATGAACCGATCTTCATGTATAAATCCTTCCCGATCATACAGTTAAGGTGTAGGGTAACACTACAGTCCTCATGGCACATATAAAACCGTTCTTGTGGATCTATATTTTCCTCGCAAACTTCACACCAAAATGCCATTGTACTTGTCCTCTCCCCATAAGAAAGAGAGAGCATATGTTTATCATGCTTATACCTCACCTTCTGAGGTAAAGTAGCACATAGGAAACACAAAGAAAAATTGCACTCAATACAATTGAATGATTTTGTACGACGATTGCAAACCGAACATTTTTTTTTCTCTTCGGGTTTGGATGTTAAGAATAAAGGATGTATATGAGTTCTATGGACCAACGGTTCAGATATTGTGCCGCACTGCACATGTACCTTAAACTCACATTCTTCTTTACCGCATTTGTAGAAGAAACCAGTACTGCAGATCAAAGAACAAGCTGAACATGAACCAACACTATAATCTTTGTAAACACCATCACATTCCCCAACTAGAGTGAGCATATGTGGATGCATCGGGTGATGTATTTTGCGAGCAAGATTAGCACATCCTTCGTGTAGAATAAAATCACACTGCAAACAAGAGTAGTAGTTACCAAAATAGATTGGTGTGGTGCATGCGTGGCACTGTCTATTCTCATCGTAGTCTCTGACCGTGTTGTCTTCAAGTCTCAGATGATGATGTTGATGACCGAAATGCTTTATGATTCTATGGCTTAATATCCTCACAAACGGCTCAAGTATTTCTTCAATTTCTTCTGGTACTCCCTCAAGGTCTTCACCATCCCACACATTGTTTTGTGTGGCACATCTGGAGTGAGCCACATACGAACAACCCTTCTTGATGCAAGAATATCCCCCGTAATCGTTGTGGATCTGTTTACGACAAACACCACAGGAAAAACTTCCATGGCTAAAAGAAGCTTTGAAAGAGATACGATGGCGATGAGGAGAAATCTGGATGACATTTGGTAAGCTAAGGCAGTTTTGATGGACAGAAAAGTCACAAGGTGGACATATGTAGAAAGGACAGCTCGAATCGGCCAAGCCACATAGGTTGCAAGTTAAGGAAGCCTTTCTTGGAAAGAGAGAAAGAGTATGCTCATGCCACTTGGGACGGTCTCTAGATAAGACTGGTGGTCTCTTCACACAAGCTATATTCATAGCGTAATCGCATGCCAAGCAACAATAAATCACGATGGAGAGATATTCATCACAACAGTAACATTTCCTCTTTCTGCCATCCCTTTCTTTAAGAGCAACAAGCCTGAGAGAATGTTTGGGATGAAGAGGGTGTTTGATCTCAACCGGAGCCTTTTCATACCTTTCATGGTGGTTTTGTCCCTTGCAAAATTCGCAGAAAAAGTAGGAGGAACCACCTTCTCCTCCTGCTAACCTGACTCTAAGCCACTTCATGTAGAGGAGACACCTCCACTTGTAATATTCTCTCCGGAACAAATCTTCTTCAACAATATATAGAATGTTGTCATATCCCAAACTTACTTCCGCTTGAGGGCATAAGGAAATAAGATTCTCATCCTTTGAATCTTTCATATAGACGACGAGGGAGAGTATCTGATAGATGAGTGATATGAGCTTCGGCTCCGGCTCAAGACTCGATGTTGCATAAACGAGTGATTTCAACTCGTATGGATTTGGTGCAACCGAATCCGAATTTGTAGGATTCAAGAGTTGAGTAAAGCGTGATATGAGTTTGAAGAGCGGTTTTGGTTGGGAATCCAAATCCATAGACTTGAAGACAGATTTTGTTTGAGCAATGAGTGACATGAACTCCGATTCCGGCTTCTGCTGCGATTCCAAATCTAATGATCTTACGAGTGAGACTATTTGAATAATTTGTGACCTGAACCACGACTTTTTATATAACTCATCAATGATCATATACAATAGTTGAGTAAAGAGTGAGATTAGCTTCGACTCTAAATCTGAATCCATCAAGAGATAATCTGAATTTACAAAGATTTTTTTCTAGAGTATGAAGAATGCTTTAGCTAACTATGTGCTCTCTCTCTTTTTATAGTATGTTTCTTAAAGCATATACTAATCCTACTAATGAAAGTAAAGAGATTGAAGCTCCTTGGAAGAAACGAATAAATACTCTTTTTATCGATCATTCGTGTTACAATTCCACAATACTCATTCAAGATTCGTTAACTCGTAGTAAATCAAAGTAGCTAGATACTTTGAGTAGAATTATAATGGAAAACAACAACCCTCGAACATATTTTAGAAATTTTATTAAATGTATCTAATAAATTAAAATAACTCTAATTACTCATTTGCATATTCCAACAAACATATTAAAATATTCTAATATTCTTTTCAGTAAATCACTATCAAAATTGTAAACCAACACAATTTTAAATCATCAATTTTCAACAAATTTAAATATTATTTGTTTTCAAATTTAAAATAAATCCATAACTTTTAAAATAATTATATTACAATATTTTTATTTTCTAGATAAAATTTGTTACAAAAATTCAAAAAAATCATAAATATGAGAGTTCGAAATCTCAAATCTAAACTGAACCCTGAATTCGATATAACTGAAAATTCTAAAAAATTTGAACATGAACCTGAATCTCGAAATAACCGAAAATTATAAATCCGATACTCGAAAAATCTAAACATAATTAATAATATCTAAAATTATTTTAAAAATCTGCACGGTTGCTCGAGTCAAAACTCTAGTTTTTGTTATTAACTATGACAAAAAAGATCATTCGAAGCAAAACACTTCTTTGAGTCGTATTTCCATGAAAATATCTCATAAAAATAATATATAATTCAATAATCTTTCTTACAACAAGAATATCGACCGTCAAGCCATGGGGCGTTAACTATACAAGAAGTGTGGTCTATAATCAGCACACCATCTGGAACAAAACATTAATCCAGACATCTTGAAAACTATTTTCTGTGTACACCACTCCCAACACTCATTGCAAAAAGGTCGAGACATATGCAGATTGTTGGCAATAACTTCTACCTTAATATGACCATGCAACAAAAATGATGAACCAGGCTTCATGTATAAGTCCTTCCCAATCATACATTCAACGTGTAGGGTAACACAATAGTCCTCATCACACATATAAAACATTTCTTCAGGATTTATCTTTTCCTCGCATATTTCACACCACGACGCCATTGTACTTGCCTCCTTCCCATAAGAAAGAGTGAGCATATGTTTTTCAAGCTTATATCTCACCTTTTGAGGTATAGTGGCACATCTAAAACACAGAGAGAAGTCGCACTCAATACAATTGAATGTTACTCTTCTTCGTGGTATTTTGCAAACCGAACAATGTCTCCAATCTTCTGGTTTGGATGTTAAAAACAAAGGATGTAAATGACTTCCATGGATTAATGGTTCAGTTATTGTGCCGCACTGCACATGTACCTTAAAGTTACATTCTTCTTTACCGCACTTGTACAAGAAACCAGTTGTGCATATCAGATCACAAGCTGAACATAAACCTTGATTATAATCTATAACACCATCCCATTTCCCCACTAGAGTGAGCTGATGTGGATGTATCGGGTGATACGTCTTGCGAGGAAGATTTGCACATTCTTCGTGTAGAATAAAATCACACTGCATACAAGAGTAGCGGTTACCAAAATAAATTGGCGTGGTGCATGCTTGACACAACTTATTCTCGTCGTAGTCTCTATTCGTGTTCTCATCAAATCTCAGATGATGTTCTTGGTGACTGAAATGCCTTATGATTCCATCACGAATCCTCACAAACGGCTCAAGTACTTCTTCGATTTCTTCTGGGACTCCCTCAAGGTCTTCGCCATCCCACAAATTGCTTTGTGTGGCACATCTCGTGTGAGCAGCATACGAACAACCGCTCTTGATGCAATAATATCCCCCGTAGTCATTGTGGATCTGTTTGCGACAAACACCACAAGAAAAACTTCCTTGGTTAAAAGAAGGAGTAAAAGATATACGATGATGATGAGGAGAAATCCTTATGACATATGGTAAGGTGAGGCAGCTTTGATGGACGGAAAAGTCACAGGGTGGACATATGTAGAAAGGACAGCTCGAATCGGCCAAACCACATAGGTTGCAAGTTAAGGGAGCCTTTGTTGGAAAGAGAGCAAGTGGATGGTCATGCCACTCTGGATGGTCTCTAGATAAGACTCGTGGTTTCGCCACACAAGTTATATTCAAAATGTAATCGCATGCCAGGCAACAATAAATCACTTGGGAGATATATTCATCACAACAATAACATTTTCTTCTCATTCCAACAAACGTTTCCGCGAAAAGAGCAAGCTTGAGAGGATGTTTGGGATGAAGAGGGTGTTTGATCTCAACGGGAGCCTTTTCATACCTTTCGTGGTTCTTGCCATAACAACCATAACACAAAAAGTAGGAGGAACTGCCTTCTCCTCCTGCGAACTTGGCTCTATTGATGAGACATTCCCACTTGTCATATTCGTTCGGGAACTGACCTTCTTCAAAAATTTGAAGAATGTTGTCATCTCCAATTTTTACTAGTGTTTGAGGACACAAGGAAAAAAGATTCTCATTTTTTGGATTCATATCGCTGACGAGGGAGAATATCTGATAGATGAGTGAAATGAGCTCTGGCTCCGGCTCGAGACACCGTGTTTTTTCAATGAATAATCTCGACTCGTTTGCATCAAGTGTAACCGAATCCGAATTTGTAGGATTCAAGAGTTGAGTAAAATGTGATATGAGTTTGGAGAGCGGCTTCGGCTGAGAATCCAAGTCCATAGACTTAAAGACAGATTTCATTTGAATAATGAGTGACATGAACTCCAATAATTCCTGCTTCGGCTGCGATTCCAAATCCATTGATCTGACTAGCGAGACTATTTGAATAATAGTATTCTGAATCTGCTTCCATCTTACATCTTTATCTGAACTGTAGTACATCATCTGAGTCAGTAGTTGAGAAAAGAGTGAGATTAGCTTCGACTCTAAATCCGAATCCATCGAGAGATAATCTGAATTTACAAACATTTTTTTTTGTTTAATTTGTTAGTATGAAGAATGCTTTAGCTAAACTATGTGCTCGATCTCTCTCTTTTTATAGTATGTTTCTTAGAACATATCCTAATCCTACTAATGAAAGCAAAGAGATTGAAGCTCCTTGGAAGAAACGAATATATACTCTTTTCTTTTCTAAAAGAAAACGAACGAATTCGTCCAGGAGCCGACCCGTGGAAAGCCTTTTGGCCGTCCACGTGGTTAGTCTAAACGATCTGATAGTCTAAAACGTGGACCCTTACCCTATCTGAAAAAATTTATCTGAGTAACACAAAGCTTTCTCTCTATGTGCTTTCTCTCTCACTCTCTCTCTCTCTCTCTTTTATTGTATGTTTCATCCCATCAATGTTAGGACATCTCCAAAACTATTTTTTGTGTGCACCGTCTCCCACAATGAGTGCAAAAAGGTCGAGACATATGCAGATTGTTGGGTAGAATATCTACATTTCTACCTTTTTTGAACCACGATGAACAGAGCTTCATGTATAAGTCAATCCCAATAACACATCCAACGTGTAGGGTAACACAACAGTCTTCATCGCACATATAAAACCGTCCTTCAAATCGACCTATCTTTCTCTCACAAATTTCGCATCAAGACGCCATTGTACTTGTCTCTTCCCCATAATAAAGAGAGAACATATGTTTATCATGCTTGTATCTCACCTTCTCAAGTATAGTAGCACATGAGAAACACAAAGAAAAGTTGCACTCAATACAATTAAATGTTTCATGTGTGCCAACAATTGGTCGATTTTTGCAAACCGAACATGTTCTTTTCTCTCCTGGTTTGGATGTTAAGAACAAAGGATGTATATGACTTCCATGGATTAATGGTTTTGAAATTGTGCCGCACTGCACATGTACCTTAAAATCACATTCTTCTTTACCGCATTTGTAGAAGAAACCAGTTGTGCAGATCCGAGAACAAGCTGAACATAAACTTTGATCATATTCAATAATACCATCACATTCCACCATTAGTGTGAGCATATGTGGATGTATCGGGTGATACATCTTGCGAGAAAGATTCGCACATTCTTCGTGTACAATAAAATTACACTCCATACAAGAGTAGAAGTTACCAAAGTAGATCGGCATGGTGCATGCTTGGCACCGCTTAATCTCCTCGTAGTCTCTGTTCGTGTTCTCATCAAGTCTCAGATGATGTTTTAGATGACTGAAATGTTGTATGATTCCATCGCTTATCCTAACAAACGGCTCAACATCTTCGGAGTTGTCTTCTGGCACCTCCTCAAGTTCTTCGCCATCCCATATATTTCTTTGTGTGGCACATTTCGAATGAACAACATACGAACAGCCGTTCTTGGTACAAGAATATCCTCCATAATCATTGTCGATTTGTTTGCAACAAACACCACATGACAAACTTCCTTGGTACAAGAAGAAATATGTAGTTTGTCGATTTGTTTGCGACAAACTACATATTACCATCTTTAGAAAAAGGATAATTAAATAAAATGTAACTACCAAAAGAATTGTTGGTTGCTTGTTTGAGACCTCTATTTATTCTTTTCTTGTGTTTGTTATTATCCATGTTCTAAATTTCTTCGCCTAGACCGATTATTTTCTATGTATCAGCTACGTGGTGGTCGTCCGATTAGTTTTCTACTCAATCCGATTTTTTTCAAACATTATACTAATTAACTTATCTGATTAGACTTTAACTAAAATTGATCGTAAAATCAAATAAAATATATAATAATATATAATTAGTTGTTTTTAGACTCAAAACAAGTCAAAAAAAAATCTAAAAGTCAAAATTAAGCATATTATATATTTAGAAAAATTAAATTAAATTAAAAATGCCAAAATAATTGAAAAGCTAATCTCGATTAATTTCCATCAAATCTTCGATTTTCTAAATAGGCGCTATCTCCAGTTTCGCCGCTCGATTAACGCCTAGTTCTAGAATTTTGGTTATCACTAGCAACCAAAAAGGAAAAGTATTATCCTCTCCTCTCTATTTACTTTTCTTTTTAACTTTCCCCCATACTTTTAAAAATAATATTTATATACCTCATCACACCATGATTTGATTTCGAAGTAGTTTAATGAGATCAACTATTTTAGCGAAAAATATTAATCTTTTTATCATTAAATGATAGATGAATAAAGGGAAGATTAATTGGTAAAGAAAGTGATTATAACAATATTTAAGTATGGGAAGTTTTTGGAATAAAATTAAATAAAGAGGGTCGTTTACAAATTAGAAAAAAAAAAGTAAAATAAGAAAAAGGAAATTAAATTATGCTTCTTTTCCAACAAGAAACACATCTATAAATCCCAGAGGAATCGCTTTAGATTCATTCATTCATCAATCGATCTCTCTAGAAACACAAAGTTCGCTACTTTCTTGAAGAGAAGAAGAACTCTCTACTCAAAAATCTCAACAAAAAATCACCATGACGAACCAACCTGAATCTTCCGATTCGTAAGTACCCAGATCTTCAATTTTCGATTTTTCCGATCATCAAGTTTTTTTCTCCGATTAGGGTTTTGTTAAGTTTATCTCATCTTCAAGCTGATTTCGCTTACTGGGTCTTTTTGTTTGTTTTTCAGGAAATCGAAGAAGGATTTTAGCACTGCTATTCTTGAGAGGAAGAAATCTCCGAATCGGCTCGTTGTCGATGAAGCTATTAACGATGACAACTCCGTCGTCTCTCTTCATCCTGCCACCATGGAAAAGCTCCAACTTTTCCGTGGAGATACGATCCTCATAAAGGTTTGAGTTTCTTATGTCTATGTTACTTGAAAATCGATTCTTCTCTTATTGAGTGAATGTAGCTTCTCACTTGTTTGTGTCAAAAGGATTGATTTTTGTTTTGTCTTGGCGATTTCTTATTTGGTTATGTTTTTTGGATTCTTAGGGTAAGAAAAGGAAGGATACTATCTGCATTGCTCTTGCTGATGAATCATGTGAGGAACCTAAGATCAGAATGAACAAAGTTGTGAGGTCTAACTTGAGGGTTAGGCTCGGAGATGTTGTTTCTGTTCATCAATGTCCGGATGTTAAGTATGGGAAGCGTGTGCACATCTTGCCTGTTGATGATACCGTAGAAGGGGTTACTGGAAACCTCTTTGATGCTTACCTCAAACGTAAGTTTGCGTGAATCATTTATTACCTTTCGTACTATAGTCGAGGTGTCTTGTGGATTTCATGTTTGCTTTGCGGTTTTGTTTTATTAACAATAATTGGATCTTTTTATAAACAGCTTACTTTCTGGAAGCGTATCGCCCTGTTAGGAAGGGTGATCTATTCCTAGTGAGAGGAGGGATGAGGAGTGTGGAGTTCAAAGTGATAGACACCGATCCTGCTGAGTACTGCGTAGTGGCTCCGGATACGGAGATTTTCTGCGAGGGTAAACCAGTTAAGAGGGAGGACGAAGAAAGGCTGGATGAGGTTGGTTATGATGATGTTGGTGGAGTGAGGAAACAGATGGCTCAGATTAGGGAATTGGTTGAACTTCCTTTGAGGCATCCACAACTGTTTAAGTCGATTGGTGTGAAGCCACCAAAGGGAATTCTGCTTTATGGACCTCCTGGATCTGGGAAGACTCTTATTGCTCGGGCAGTGGCTAATGAAACCGGAGCGTTTTTCTTCTGTATCAATGGACCTGAGATCATGTCGAAACTGGCTGGTGAGAGTGAGAGCAACCTCAGGAAAGCATTTGAGGAGGCTGAGAAGAATGCTCCTTCTATCATATTCATCGATGAGATTGACTCTATTGCACCTAAGAGAGAGAAGACTAATGGTGAGGTCGAGAGGAGGATCGTCTCTCAGCTTCTCACGCTTATGGATGGTCTGAAATCGCGTGCCCATGTTATAGTTATGGGAGCAACAAATCGCCCCAACAGTATCGACCCGGCTTTGAGAAGGTTTGGAAGATTTGACAGGGAAATTGATATCGGTGTACCTGATGAAATTGGACGTCTTGAAGTACTTAGGATCCATACAAAGAACATGAAGCTAGCTGAAGATGTAAAATTTCTATTCCATTGCATCTTTACTTGTTCTGTTGATCATGAAGGTTGCGATGTTTATTAGATATGTTTCTTTTAACAGGTGGATTTAGAAAGAATCTCCAAGGATACACATGGATATGTTGGTGCTGATCTTGCAGCTCTATGCACTGAAGCTGCCCTTCAATGTATCAGAGAAAAGATGGATGTGATTGACTTGGAAGATGACTCTATTGATGCGGAGATCCTCAATTCCATGGCAGTGTCGAACGAACACTTTCAGACCGCTCTTGGAAACAGCAACCCATCTGCACTTCGTGAAACTGTAAGTGTTGATCCTTTGTTTATATATGAATCAAAGCCTGTTTATTCCACTGGTCACGATTCTTATCATTTAATTTCATTTCACAGGTCGTGGAGGTTCCGAATGTCTCATGGGAGGATATTGGAGGTCTTGAGAATGTCAAGAGAGAGCTACAAGAGGTAAAATTGTTACGACATCTTTTGCTTCCTATCAAATTTGTTTTAGTTCTTAGAACTAATCCTTGCTCTCTTCTTTTGCAATGCAGACTGTTCAATACCCTGTGGAGCATCCAGAGAAATTCGAAAAGTTCGGTATGTCTCCATCAAAGGGAGTTCTTTTCTACGGCCCTCCTGGATGTGGGAAGACCCTTTTAGCCAAAGCCATCGCAAACGAGTGTCAAGCAAACTTCATAAGTGTCAAGGGACCCGAGCTTCTCACAATGTGGTTTGGAGAAAGTGAAGCCAATGTCCGTGAAATCTTTGACAAGGCTCGTCAATCTGCTCCTTGTGTTCTGTTTTTCGATGAGCTTGACTCCATTGCTACACAGAGAGGAAGCAGCGTGGGCGATGCAGGCGGAGCAGCTGACCGTGTGCTGAATCAGCTTTTGACAGAAATGGATGGAATGAACGCGAAGAAGACGGTGTTCATCATTGGAGCAACCAACAGACCTGATATCATAGATCCAGCTCTTCTTCGACCTGGAAGACTCGACCAGCTTATCTACATTCCTCTTCCTGATGAGGAGTCCCGCCTCAGCATCTTCAAGGCCTGCTTGAGGAAATCTCCTGTCGCTAAAGACGTTGATGTGACTGCACTCGCTAAGTACACTCAGGGATTCAGTGGTGCAGATATCACTGAGATTTGCCAGAGAGCTTGCAAGTACGCCATTAGAGAAAACATTGAAAAGGTCAGTGATCTCTTTAGCTTCTAAAGCGTGATCAAAGTAACCTTTAATGCTAATTCGCCATTTTTTGTTTCTCAGGACATTGAGAGAGAGCGTAGAAGAAGCGCTAATCCTGAGGCAATGGAGGAAGACATGGTGGATGATGAAGTTGCAGAGATTAAGGCTGCTCATTTCGAAGAGTCGATGAAATATGCAAGGAGGAGTGTGAGTGATGCCGATATCCGCAAGTACCAAGCTTTTGCTCAGACTCTGCAACAGTCGAGAGGGTTTGGAACTGAGTTCAGGTTTGATCCGACCGCAACCGCTGGCCGCACCATTGGTGCTACACCCGCGGATCCCTTTGCTACTAATGCAGCTGCAGCCGATGATGATGATCTCTACAGTTAGATTATGATTTCTCAAAGTTTCTCTTTTTCTTTTTAAAATCAAAGTTGTGAACTTTAGATAATGCAGGAAACTCTTCTTTCAGTTTGTTAAGATGTTAGCACTCAAAGAAAAATCAATTTCATTCACTGAGTAATGTATTTTATTCAATCTGTTAATTCTCTGCAGAAATTTCTCTGAAACAATGTTTATTGTAAGACTTTGAAGTGAGCTTTTTGTTCATCCTCTCTCAGAAGTCAATAAATATTAATATAACTTAGTGGAAGATGATGATGACAATGATCCTTTGTCTAGTTTCCAAATCGCCACCATTTTCTCTTCCTCTGTAGCTCTGTTGCAGATGTATCTAAACACCAAAACATTAAAACAAAGATAAAGAAGAAGAAGCTCTCTCTTTATGATTTGGATGAAGATGAAAAGTAAAATGTTTTTTGTAAAGGTTACCTCCATTTAAGTAGATGGAATTGTAATGAACTTCTGCCCAAAAGCTTAAGAAGATTACTGCACACAAACAAAATACAGATCAGTGTCTGCAGAGGCGAAAAAACACGATGAACAACAGAAGAGTGGAGGAAACTCTTTTTACCTCCTTTTGATTCTTGAGAGGTAGGAAGAATTTCGATATAACATGTATCTTTGAATGATGTTAGTACAACTATCTTCACCCGATACTGCAAGTTCAATTTGTTTTCGAAACTGTTTAACTACGAAAGATCAGTTCATGTTCTGTACAAGTAGTTTTGAGAATCTATACCGCATCTGAAGCTGCTTGTAATGTAACATGATCGCCCCACTCGCCGCTCCTGTTTCAAATAATGTCTCTCAACAAGACAGGGAAAGAAATGTGGTTATGGAGTATAATAGGAGAATGAGTTTTTACCGAGACATCTTCTTTAGATACTCAGAGAAGTCCATAGGAACGTATCCTTCGTAATAATCTGGAAAAGATTTGAGCTACACCAGAAGTTGAAACCGCAACAAAAGGAAATGAGCTCATGTAACTTGATTAAAGCTTCTAAATAGTCTCAGAAAGCAGAAGAAAAACATCAAACCTGTTTTACTATTTGTCGTCTGACATGTTTATGACGTTCCGCGGTTTTGTATAATTGATCGGCTAAAGCACGGAACTGAAAAAAAGGCGAGAGAGGATTCAAAGTGTAAGTATCTAGCTCTTCTAAAAGGATCAGCTTACAAAGATGATGAAGAACAATTACCTGGCAATTACCATCTCCTGGAACCTTAACTTCGGCGAAATCAAACATCTCTAATCTGAAAGAATGAGGCAAAGATGAAATCAAGAATGGCTTATGTTTGATAAAGATTCATAGATGGAACAAAAACAAGCACCTATTCCGAAGTCTTTCATGATCTGAAATTGCTTCTTCCTCCGGAGGTATTTCTCCGTTTATTTTCGGTACATACTGCATATATATAATCATAATGAACCGTCAAAGCCGAAAGAACATGTTAGACAACGATTTATTTAGATATAACAATGTTTTATTCTTACCGGAATGGGAACCATTTGATTCAATCTCCTTCCAAATTCACCATCAGCATCACATTGATCTGATTCCCACGAGTAAACATACTCATCCGTATCACTTGGGCTAGAACACGAAAACACATTAACCGAATCATCGCTCCTCTCATCTTGATCATTATCATTCCCAACCCATTCTACAACACCATAAAACATACCTCTGTCATCTATAGACATAACAAAGAGATGTTTCTCAATAAAACCAAAAACAAAGAGATGTTTCTCAATAACCTGAAGAGTAATCCACAGCAGATTGATGATGATCATTCCAAACATATTCATCATTATTACTATAATTGTTACTATAAACTTCTTCTTCTTGATTCTGTTGTTGTTGTTGTTCTTGATTTGAATAATCGTTGTTGTTACTATCTGCGATTTCAAGCTGCAAAAAATCGTCTTGGAGTGTTCTTGCAATGATCTCATCGTTATCTACATCGCTGCTAGTTCGATGATCTTCTTCATACTCTCTGTAATACTCACCATTCTGATGTTGATGATGATGAACTTCATCTTCCTCCTGAATCATCTCAACTCCATAAGGAGGATATGTGTATGGATGTGGACTAAGAAACCATTCAACAATACTTGTGTTCTCTTCATGTGACACCATCTCTAAACAAAAACCATATCAAACAACATCAAAAATCTTATCCATAATCAAAGACCCTTCTTCAATGTATAACAAAATCAAATCAAATCAAAGACCCTTCTTCAATAGACTTAATTAAAAATCTAAACTTTAGAAGAAGAAAAAACAGAGACTTTTCAACAAAGTGACTCTAAAGAACTATACAATACAGTGACTCAAGTCATTATCACCATTACAATAGCTATGAAAAAATCCAAATTAGAAAACTTCAAAAATCTTAAAAGCTTTTGTGATCGCAAAGATGAGATTTTGCGATGAATCCGAAACTAATTCAAACAAAAGTTTGAATGAAATAGATTAGGAATCGAATCTAGATCTGAGAAAATGAATGGATTAAACGAAGAAGAAGAAGTTAAGATCAAAAGGTTGAAGAATCTCTCTCACCTTTCAACTTACTAAAAACTCTCTGCAACTTGAAGACGGAACTATATTTTACTAAAAGTAGAAAACTTTTTTACAAATTTCGGAAGAAAGTTTGAGAATTTAGATTCGAAATGAACAAATTTTCAAATGGGTTTAGTGTTCGAACTATCTTCTTTTTAAAAAGATTGGATTTTTTTTTTGTTTTTGGATTGATGATGATGATGAAGAAGAAATTAAGGATCGAAGAAATGATACGAATAAAAATAAAGTTCTTCGCTTTTTTTTTCTTTTTCGATTCGAGAAAGAAACCCAGAAAATAAATTAAATAAGGAAATTTTTTGAGAAAACGCGCAAAAAAAAAAAGTCACTCAACATTTATATGATTTTTTTGCATTTAGATCTTTCGTCATGAGAACTTGTAGCCGTTGGATCATTAATGTGAACGGTCACGGCTTTATTGCTCAATTTATTAAAAATAAATCATTCTTTTAATATGGAAGAACATTTTAGGAAGAAGAAAATAGTTAACTTGAAAATAGATTACATTTATGTAACAAAATACGTGATTTAATATGTTGTAAAGTATACAGCATCATTAATATTTTAATCTTCGTTTTATTTTAATTGATAAAAAATTAGACGTAATATGTGATCATACGATTAAAATAAACAATATCACAAACAATTTCACGATGCAATTCTCCTCGTAAGTCATAATATATGGATTCACGATAAACAGTTTTATATACACGACATTTTAGATAGACATGTTTTCCGCACAACATATAAAACCACAATAAACGGCTCTACATACAACACTTTAAAACCTTCTGAAACTTGCACGTAAAAAATTTACAATAAAATACATTTTTTAAAATCGCAGAATCTAGTTTTGATTATAATTTTCTTTTATTATATCTAGCTAAAAGTGAAATTTCTTTGCTGTCCAAAAGGTAAAATTGTTTATCATAACCTCTCTATTTATTTTTCTTTTCAAGTTTACCCCATATTCTTCAAAATCACATTTAACTAATTTGTTAGTTGAAATGTTATTTTGATTTCAACTAACAAGTTAAGTAGAATCTTATTTGGTTCTATGATTATATTGAACTCTAAGTTTTCATATTGAGTGAGTCATCCAACAACAATAACAAAAAAATTCTTAATATTTACATGTAAATTATTTTTGTTAATTTCATAAATGAATCATCGTTTCATTTAATGGTTAATAATTTAGGCTATCTACCAAATCCCAGAGAATTAATTTATAGTTAAGATGCAAATGCACAAGTTAAAGTTAATATTAAAATTAGTGAAGTGTTAGATTAAAATGTTGAAATTTTCTTAAAAAGGGAAAATGGGGTCCAATAATCACATGGTTATATAATTTAAAGTTTTTTCCCAATCATATTCGGCGCCAATTATTAATTTTTGGTTTTAAGTTTGTATTTTTATGAGGGTGAGAATTACACGTGGCATCCATTCAATTTTTTGAATTTAAAAACCATCGAATTTAATTCTTTCAGACAATACTCCAACGTCAAAAATTGTACATGTCTAAATATTTTAATATTCTTGGGAAAAGGAAACATATTAAAATAATATTTCTTTTGTCGATTTTTAAAAAAAGTTTTAAATAAATGAACTACAGGTTATTTGTTCTGGCGGTGAATCACATGGGGATGCTTTACGAATTCTTGGATTAATTTAAAAGAATTTTTAAAATATTAAAAAGTAATTTATCAAAAAAATATATTAAAAAGTACTATAAGCTTAATTTCATGAAACCTAGATTGACAAAACTCATGCAGTATGAGATCTACTAAGTTATTTTAAGTCATGATGTAATTTCTCTTATTAGCAGAATGTAATTTAAATCTAAACATATAGTTTTGTTTGGTAGCAAATTTTAATTAAAACCCATACGTAAATATGGTGTGTTTTTATCAACTTGAAAATTATGTTGATGTATAATCATTTGCAATGCCCTTCTTTTTCTTATAATACTATATATTATATTATATGTTTACATATGTCAATTATCAAATATTATAACTAAAATCGTCCATTTCATAGGGCTCAATGTATTAATCTTATGGGATGTTAACAATTATGATAGTTCATAGAGCAAAATCTATCAAACAACATGCATTATTGTAACAATCATAAGTCTAATAATGTGTGGTTTCGTATCAATCCATTGTTCAAAAAGTTCAAACCAAACATGTCATACAAATATATAAATAACGCATGCAGTTAATACGTTTTATATATGTAAGTACTCTATTAAACAACATAACAATCAACTAGTGATTTGATTTATAAACTACTAAACAAACACATGCGTGATTAACGTGTCTCTATTAAGAGGTACTAAACAGGACACATGCTTTCAAATGCAGCAAGTGTCTTTTTAAAGAGTTTGATCAAATGTCTAAAATATATTAATTCTAACTAAGTTTAATATGAAAATTGTTCTAACTTATAGTTAGTCAACATTGATATCATTAGCTCTTGAGTGATATTTTGTTTTTCCCTCCTTGTTTTACACCAAACCAATCAATTATTTAAGCTTTGTCCAACTCTCCAATGATGTTGTCCGTTTTGGACTCAGATGGAAAAAAATCCACACAAATTTGATTTTGAGTTCTTTTTTAAAGGCATCATACTAATTGGAATTCAACTCTACTTATATATTATTAGACAATTTTTATCTAAATTTTTGATGTGGAACTTTGGATTGATCCCAAGAATCAAATGTACCCTCGCGGAGGAAAACTCATTAAATCTTAGTATATAGTTTACTATCTAAAATGTGTTTGATATGCGAAGAATCAACTAGGCTAAGTGTGATGAGAAGCTAAAGATTCTAACATAAAGCTCTAAATTTCAATGGCTTCCCCTTGTTTGCTCAAAACTTGAAAAGTCAACTTGTTGGCCATTGTTAGTACACATGAGTTTGATGCAATCTTATCAAAATTATTTAACTTCTGGCAAAAAAAAAATGATTGATTGCATTTTTTGGCTTTTAGCTAGTATTTTTCATTTAGAGTTTAAATTTTTTATTCCACGATTCTTTTCAAAAACATATGACTATGATAAAGACATTTGAAAAATGCATCAAAATGCATATGATTTAGTGATGAGAGTAAAGAAAACAAAAAATTAAGTCGTTTGTTAGTGGATTGGGCTCTCAAGTGAATGGGCCTATTTATTGGAATTTCAATTGAAATTATTTAACATATTTTTTCAATTGAAACTATTTTCCAATATAGTTTTTTTTTTGTAAAAGAATATGAGCTACATGCTAACCAAATTTAGGAACCTAGTTACATGAGTAGGAACCAACAATAACACTCTCATATGATATTAAAATTCATAGGAAAAAGAAATTACCAATGAGGTAAAGTGCAAAATATTATACACAACTCATAAATAATTCAAACAAAATACTATATTTAAAAATAAAAAATATCAATTAGTAGGCATTTTTCTATATGTATAAAAAATAGATAAATAAAATAGGGAAAAAAAAGTGTATGCGTAAGAACATTTTCATATATACGTTTATGCGTAAATGACATATATCCACCATATTCATTTTTAAATTTCTCAAAAGGTAAACATATGGTCGATCACCAATTTATAAAGTATATATTTATTTTTATATATTATGGTTGACAGCTTTTTATAACATAATATATAATACTATAGGTGTATGTTAAGATTTTGGTAATCACCAAGTGACACACAAGAATGGTGAATTCCAGCGTTACAAATCGGTTTGGATTAGATAAATTAATCAGTATAATTATTCATTAAGATATTTTAGGAGATTTTTGTTTTTTGGTAATCACTAGTGACAACACATCACGATGGTTAAGTTAAATCCAGCATAACAAATCGGTGGTTAGGATTAGAAATGATATACTCGGCCTATACTAAGAACAATCTAATCTTTATTTTATTTTTTAACATTTTGATTTTCAGAAGATTACATCCACATCGTCTACTCTGGAGAATCAAATGGTAAAGACGGGCTCGTGTGACAAATACCATGCAAGTTCAAACTCTGTTGAAAAAAAACTATTGTACGTTTGTCTTCCGACTTCCCACACGGTTATGGCATTTGCTTTCGATCACTTTGTAAACCTAGAAAAAGAACTTATTCATAGAGGCTGAACTTCTAACAGCCCGCCCGCTTCCATAGAAAAATATCGTGGCAACGTAGACCTAAGTCGTCAGTCGAGTTTCTGTTCACAACCTCTCTTTTTAGTCTAATTATGTCAGTACCTCTCGCAACAAGTGCAGCTTGCAGCTGCTACTGTTGTTTTCTTGATCTATCCCATTAGTCAAGGAAGTTTTTCTGATGATATACCGCTCTCTTTCAAAGATTCCAAAGATTAGTTCAAATCAATTAAATCGTGAAATTTACTCTAAATTATCAAAAATAGATTACAAGAACAATTTTAATTAATAACGAGTTACATATCTAAGTATGGAAGATGGCACATAAGTGGAATTGCACATTGTCCAAGACTCTTATTCGTCTCTTTTATATCTTATCTCCTACATTTTATCACACCACATGACTCTATATCTCCTTTTTATCCAAAAAGGTTTCTCTTTATAAATTTAGTTACTTAATTATTATAATGTTCTCTCTTTATTTTTCAACTTCATTAAATTTAAGCAAGATTATATATAAATAACTTTTTTGTTAAAGATTATATCTAAATAACTTGATATGTATAAATAACTTTCAACTAAAAATCAGCTAAGATAGTGTATATCACCAAATATTAGATTGTGGTATTTCTCATAGATAAAAACTTTAGGGATTAGTTGAATATAAGTGCATGCGTTCGTATAAAGTTGCATTTGAATTAGAATTATTATCTTATTGTTTTACTTTCTTTTAGGTAAAGTGGTGTCAAAGTCATACATTCATAAATTATATTGCATTTGAAGACAAAGACTTTCGAAAATAACCTAAAGCAATTTTACCACTAACCAAAAGCATAATTGTATGTATATAGTCACACATTATATATTATATTATCTACAAAATAGTTATCCAATGGGTGAGTGCCATTGAGCCATGCCGAGAAAGAATGTTTAATGTTTTCTTGAGAAACTAAAGAAACAATATAATCAAGAAGATGCATGTTCGTACGATTTCGTATGTCAACGTACAGCATGGCCATAGGAGTGAACATGCAAAAACAAATATAATTTATCATAGTTTGTTTAAAACAAATATAATATAATGGGGGCGTTATTATAACCTCGTCGTCTTTTGGTTCCAGAAAGGCTGCACATTTACCGGCTTAATGTATGTATCACAATGTATTTTACCCTTCTGGGTTGCTAGTAAAAATTCCACCAGATCAAAGAAAAAAAGATAACGAAAATGGTGGAAAAAAGGTGATACACCATGACTTTCCGGGGGTCATTAATCCTAATAGTATTCTCGTCCAAGCACGTCCAAACACGTTTAAATGTTGAGTTTAAATGGAATCCGGTGGATTAGTGCTAGTATGATAGCACCGAGTTTTCTTAAAACTTAAAAGATGAATTCATTAGATTATCCGACATAATTAATCTACGTGAAGTTTTAAATTATCTTCAAAAATAAATATATAATGTTTTCGCATACTTTAAAATCAAATGTTTCCAAAGTTGTCTTGTCTCTGCCATGTCTCTTGATAAGAGCATGATTAATGCGGGTTTCCTAGAGTGAGATTCTTAGAGTCGGTTAAGAGACGGTTTCTTAATTTTTAACTAAAAAAACTAAGAACCGTCTCTTAAAGTTCTTATTTAAGAGACGGTTCTTAATTTTTTTTAGTTAAAAACTAAGAAACTTTCTCTTAACCGATCTTAAGAACCTCACCGTAAAAGATGCATTAATCATGCTCTAAGAATTTATTTTTGATAAAAGTCATAATAATTACTTAAAGGAACACATAGCTTTTCACGATGACTAACTAATGTAGAAAATGTATTATTGGGAAGACAAGATGGTCCAAAAGATCATCAACCATACCTATTCATCCATATATAATCATATATTTTATATATCCTATGTTTGTAACTTTGCTTATATATATACACGTACGTACAACACTAGTACTTACACTTACATTTCATCTCACACTAAACCCCAAAACTCTCTCTCTCTCTCTCATTTCAATTCATCTCTCTCGTAAACATGATGAAGAAGAGCAAGTTGATTACAAAGGCATGGAAGCAAATGTCAAGCAAAGTAGCCAAACATATCGCAACCGCTGCAGAAGAAGCTCATATACCTCATGACGTACCAAAGGGTCACCTAGTGGTGTACGTTGGTAATAAAGAGGAAAACAAATGCAAGAGATTCGTGATCAAGATCACGTTGCTTCATGATCCAACCTTCATGGCTTTGCTTGATCAGTCAAGAGATGAAGAAGCTTATGATGATTTCACTTCTGGAGATTCCAAGCTTTGTATCCCTTGTGACGAAACTCTCTTCCTCGAGATCATTCGTCGTGCTTCTCCTCGTTATTATTCTTGATTAAGCCTTTGGCTAATATGAGAGTGTCCATTTGATATATAATATATATGTAGAATTCATGAAGAGTGTTGTAATGATATGAGTCATTTTTAGTTAGTAGTTGATAGAATAATATATACTTTTCTCATGAAAGACTTATTTGATTGGACATTTTACCCGAAACCAAATCCGAACAGATATTGAGTCCCGAGTAGTTCGAGTTCGGAACCTTATGGTACCCGGATGAACCTGAACTCGAAACTCGAATACATATCCGAATATATCCGGATATCTAAATACCCGAAAATACCTAAAATACTTAACGAGTATTTCAGGTAAAAATGCTCGGACCGACTCAAAATACCGAAAAGATCCGAATAAACCCGAACCCGAGTTTATCCATAGTTTACAAATAACTGAATGGGTATTGTCGGGCTAGAGTTCGGGACAGAAACCGAACCCTGTCTGCTATCCGAACGGCAACCACAGCGGCAACATATCTAACTTAAATCAAGAAGGAACAAGACGAAAAAAAAAGCAAAACATGATTCCTTTTCTCAATCTATAGTACTAACAATCAAATGATCAAATGATTATGATAACAAAAGCTTAAAGACTAGAGAACAACACTCAAGCAATAATCGTGGAAACGTTTGTTGAATCAAAAGGTTGTTTTATTTGGAAAGATATCACAAAAAGCTGATCATGATGACTCAAGAATGTTTAGTTGAAGTCAGGCTTCTCAGGGTAAGTGCAGCCTGATCTTTGGATCACAACGTTTGAAGCATAACATCCCGCCTTTACGCACTCTTCAATCGATTTCCCTTTCACTAACTGTGCCAAGAATCCTCCCACAAATGCATCACCTTCAAGCAGAGATCAACAAAAACAACGGTTCATTCATTCATCGGTATTTATATAGCAATGCAAGCCTAAAGTTGAATGTTAAAACCCGTCTTTCTCGGTTATTATCAAATGAGTACCTGCACCGTTGGTGTCAACAAGCTTCTCCTTTGGGAGAGGGATTACTGGATATTTCGTAACCTTTCCATCTTCGGCTACAACCACTGGATCTGCGCCTTGTGTAATCACTGTGGTTCTCTTGTATGTTCCTGTGGCTTTGGGAAGTTGTGAAATCTTGATGGCGATTTGTTCAACATCTTCGGTCTATATACATATATAAACGGATTAATTGAGTATCTCTGTTAAACAAAACAGAGCAGCTTATTGAATTTGGTTGTGCAAGAGAAATGGTACCTCCCAGCCATGAACCCTGGAGAAGGTTCTTGCTTCTGTCTCATTTCCGAAAACAAAGTCCATGTATCTGTCCAAGTAATGCAGAGTGCTTTTAAGTACATTTTACGCAATCTTAAAAATCCGTAATGGATCAAAAGGAGTAGGAATTGCTTACGGCAAGAACTTCTCTTGCACATCTTTGAAGAATTCACAGATGAATGGAGCAGAAAGGTTCATTGTAAACACCTGAAGAATAGGTGAAATACGTCAGGTTGTTAATTAATACAAGAGGCGGTTGTAAACAAGTGAAAAGTTTCATTGGAATGTCTTATACCTTGTTGTTTGCAGCAGCGTGTTCTGATACCAACTGAATGGATTCAGGCGATACCGTGAGGAAGAATCCAGCAATGTAGTAGAACTTGGCCTTCTCAACTATCCAAACACATATTTGATCACAGATATTATCAGATCATGACGGAACAATACAGAGCTGTTAAAAGGATGCAACTATAGAGAAGATGAAATTTTTACCCAATGCCCAGTTTTCAGGCTTCTTAAGATGTTCAACCTTGTAGCAGTTTGCAGCTGAAAGATTAGCAATAAGCGACCTTTCTCCACCAACAACACAAACACCGCAAGTTCCAGTAGGAGCCGATTCATCTTCATAATAGTGAACCTAATTCAAGAGCATACTGTCATTCTACTGCACATACATGGGACTCAAAGAGAAAGCATGAAACTGAGAATAGATCAGGATACAGAACATACATTGACACCAGCTGCAGTAGCATCTTTCTTCATTGCTTCTCCGTATTTGTCTTTTCCAATGGATCCCATGTAACTAGTTGCTCCAGGAATTTGAAGCATCCACTGCAGACAAATTAAAAAGACTTCTAGTTTTAGCAAATGTTATCTAGTATCTTTACATTTAAACGAATACAGATCCAATATACCTGAGCTACTTTGATTGAGTTCTGAGTAGCACCTAAGAAAGAATTAAAGAAATGAAGATATCAGAATCTAGCCGATGCATATATGCGATTAAAACGGTTACAGGATTACAAAAGAGCACAAGAGAAGATGAATATAAACCTCCGGCGATGTATTCAACATTGAATTTGCTACTCATCTCATCATACCTATAAACAAAGAATACACAATTTGCAAAGTGAATTTGTGTATAATAACCAATCAACTATGTATCTAACGACGAGTTTCGAATCAAAGAGAGAGGATATATAAATCTCTCTAACAGCAATAACATGATTTAACATTCTCGATTTCAATACTAGTTTCATCCATTGAAAGCTTAACTTAAGAACTTGACTAATCATCCATTGTACACAGATTCAGATTCCGAAAAGTTCGAGTGCAGTCTAATCAAATAACAAAAGAAAAAGCAGAGGAGGAGAAAGTGATACTTACATAGGCAAATGTTTTTCTTCAGCGAGAATCGCATTGTTCAACTTGATGTCGTATCTATCACACGATTACATACGAACAAACATATAAGCAAACGCAGTGAAGAAGATTCAAACTATCGAAATCCAGAAACACAGAACGAGGATTGGATCTGAAGATTTGTAACTTACTTGGAGAGAAACTCGTCGTCGACGACGGCAGAGATGTCGAGGAGAGGATTGCCCATACCGAGAAGGATACCATCGAAATCGGAAGAAGAAGCCATGAGATGAATCTGAAAAAGGTTTTTTAAGATTCAGATCTGGTTTTTCTTTTGAAGGAGAAGGAAGCCAAAGTTTAGTAGTGGTGTGAGTGAAGAAGAAAAGGCTTTGTTATTATATAATAAATCAGAGGAAGTTGGCACACCAACGACATTTCTTTCTCTCTTCAGATATTTTTTACAATAAAATTTTAAATCATTTCGTCGGCAGACTCTCTTATTGGGCCTACTAAATAATGCCATTTCATTTAATTTTTCTTTTAAAAAGCATTAAATATTTAACAAGCCTTTTCAATTCAAATTTTCTGTAATTAAATTAAAACTATTCTTCATTTTATGATTTCTACATATATATTTTTCATTACTAAGCTTTAAAATACTCACAATATTTTTATGTTACATAAAATCTCATGTTTGTCGTTATTTATGGAGACAAATAATTTGTAGAGTTAATAAAACTAATTAAATTCAAGCAAGAAAACAAAACTCTCGTGATGGATTGAGAAAGAAAGAAGATTACTTCTCTTGTGTTGTTATGAATCTTTTTGCCTTAACGCGGGCAGAAACAAGAACTTCAAAAGCTTCATCAACAGAGAAAAAGCCAATGCAAATTTCTTTTTATTCTAATCGTAAAACAAAAATAAAGAAAACAAGAAGAATCTCAGAGGGAGATTCGGTAAAGAATTAGGAGGTTTTGTTGTTTTTTACGGATGATGTTTTCAGAGATGATCACAGATTGCTTTTGTGAATTCCGTGGTTGTCGAAGAACCTCCAAGATCCGCGGTTCTGTATTTCCCTTCCGCTATGGTGTTGATGATTGCTCTGTGGATTTGTTCTGCTTGCTCGTTCAGCTTCAAGTGTCGTAGCATCATCACTCCACTCAGAAGCAATGCCGTTGGGTTCGCCAAGTTCTACCAATAACCAAAGAAGAAGAAGAAGGATTCTTATACTAAGGCATTTAAAGCAGCGAACATATCTGCGGATGTGGTATGATCAAAAGGTTTTCTACGACTAACCTTTCCTGCGATATCAGGTGCAGAACCGTGAACTGCTTCAGCAAGGGCTACACCATCTTCCCCGATGTTGCAACTGCGTCAAAGATATTAAGGCCTTTAGATATATAATAGCAGAATCATTATAAGTAATATTATGCAAATGAGTGAACCAATGTTTTCACCTTGGAGTCAATCCTAATCCTCCAACCAAACCAGCACACAAGTCACTGATAATATCACCGTAGAGGTTTGGCATCACCAAGACATCAAAAAGTGCCGGGTTTTTCACAAGCTGCAAGCATATTAAGATCATCAGTCACGCATCAGATCACACAATAAGAAATGGACTTGTTTCACAAATAAACAGGAAAAACCGAACTCAAGTACAAGTTTCCTGAATATATGACTTCTAAAATCTGCAAGACAATCCTAGCTACTAGCTTTCAATTAACGAAAAATTATGGATTGTGTCGTAGCTTACCATCATACAGCAGTTGTCAATAACAACCTCCTCATAAGTAATCTCAGGATACTTCTCAGCAACCTCACGACAACACTGAAAACGAAATGAATCATTGCTTCAGAAAAAACGACGAGCAAACTAAGCAGATACTAATAATTATTGCTTTGATCTCCTTATAAGCAAATGCTAAATGTATTAAGGAGTTATAAAATGGAGCAGACCTTGAGGAAAAGACCATCAGTTTTCTGCATAATGTTGGCTTTATGAATTGCAGAAACTCTCTCTCTTCCATGAGTCTTAGCATAATGAAAAGCATACTCTGCAACTCTCATACTCGCCTGACGAGTAATGATTTTAAGACTTTCCACCACACCTCTAACAACCTATAACGATTCAGGAAAGCAAACACACTTAATGAGTAACACTTCTTAGGAATAACTAATCAGACAAAACGTTCGATCAACGGATGCAACAACAAACTAAACCTGATGTTCAAGGCCACTGTATTCTCCTTCAGTGTTTTCCCTAATGGTAATGAGATTAACATCATCGTAACGAGTCTTGTAACCAGGAAGACTATAGCAAGGTCTAACATTAGCGTATAGATTAAGCTCTTTCCTAAGAGTCAGATTCAAAGAACGATGACCTTTCCCAATCGGAGTAGCCATTGGACCTTTCAAACCAACTTTGTTTCTACGCACAGATTCAAGACTTTCCCAGGTCAAGAAACTCTGTGTTCTCGGATCAATCTCAGTCCCAACGTAGTGTTCTTCCCATTCAATCGGCACACCAGCTGTTGTAAACACCTGAGAATCATCACGAAATGTGTAAATCATCAAAACGAAATCGACTAATGGTTATGCAAAATTTCAAAATCACCAAACGGATTACGATTCTTCGGAGAAACGAGATAACGATTAGAGACCTTTTTGACGGATTCAGCGATCTCTGGACCGATTCCATCGCCGGGGAAGAGAGTGGCGGTGATCGGAGATGTGGACGAGCAGAAACTCCTAGCGACGGAAGTAGCTGAACCAGATCTGCTTCCGATCAGCCGTCTCGCGAGATTTGCTGCCATTGTCATCGCTTCAAGCTCCAAAAGGACGCAGCAAAAGAGAAAAAATTATTCGATTTCGAGTGAGAGAGAAGAAGACGACTTTTCTGCGTTGGGACAAAAAAAAAGTTATAAAGACGACGACTTCTTTAACAGCGAAAATGTATTTCTTCTTCTTCCGGTTTAAAACGCCGCGTAGTTTCTATATCACAGAAGGTAAAACAGCATGAAGTGAGTACGTTATAATACAAAACGGAACGATGTGTTTCTATTAAACGTCAAGCCCAATAAAGAGTAGTATCTTTTATGTTTCGGCTACGGCCCAATAGTGGCAGCTATCAGCTACGGCCCAATAATGGCATCTTTTTAAACAAAAACAGTAAGGATTGCACATGTAATTTAGATTTTGGTCCGCTTTAGGCGAGAAATTAAATATAAAAATATCACTAAAAATTTAAATTTTTAAAAAATTTATTTATTTATGTAAAATAGAAAATTTACTTACACAAAACTGAAATTTTAAATAATTGACACATGTCAATAATCCGATCCTTTAGTGACACATGTCGACATTTCGTGAGTTATAATTTGACGACGTATGAAGTTCACGTCGAACGCGTTATGCTTTACATAATAAGATAGTTTTTTTTTGGTTAAAATATGAAGATTGTTATCAATTTTATATAATAAGATAGTTATCAATTTAGATTCTTGATATTATAACTACATTTTATCATATTTTATCTTAATCTATAAATATTTGCAGTTATATTATTCAACTTGATTTTTAAGAACATTAAAAAAGAAAAAAAAATGATCACTAATTTTTCAGCTCTAATGAAAAGATAGCTAAGTTTATTGAATACATATTCTCACACCAATATCATAAACATAAATTCATAACACTAACAATAAAAGCACAATACTTAAAATTATAGTAATAATAATTGATTTCCACCATGCATGCTTGCTCAATGCGCATGCTAATCACATAACAAGTAACATATGTTTATAGTAAACATCATTTATATACCGTTTCTAACATTACTAAACCCTCACATTTTTCTTCTATTCCAAAAATTCTTCTTCTCTTTATCTCTTCAATCAATCTTAGAGAATGTTAGATCGAAGAACGTTAGAGAATGGAGCTTGGGCTCTTGTCTTCTGTTGCGCAATACTTGTTGTTTTAAGCGTGATCGCTCTTCTTGGTTGTACAATGTATCTAACTTTACATTCTACCAAAGTCACAAAGCATAATATAGAAATTTACAAAGTTCCAAAGACGGATATAGAATTAGCTTCTATGAATTTCACAGTGTTTAATATTACACAATCTCGTTTTAATGCAAAGTCGGATTTATCCATAATGATACCATATGTATGTGTTCAAGGAGACTTTCAAGCTTCTTTTCTTTACAAGAATGTTACTCTTGCTACTTCATCTCCACAAAGGTAAGAAGAAATTTTATTATCTTGACAATTTATACTATTCTTTTTCTTTTTTGACCCGGAGGTTCAGAGTGCAAGAGCCCGTACGTCCTCCGAAGGAGGCAGCCCATGTAATATGGATCCCTCCCAGCTTTCGCCGAGACTCGAACTGGAGTTCTCTGGCACATATACCACGAAAACCTTTCCAGCTGAGCTGACGGCATCCGGTCAATTTATACTATTCATTACACAAGAAGGGAAGAAAAAACTAATTGGTATATATGTGTGGTTAGATATAACAATCTCCAACATGGCTCGTTTCAACTACTCAATGTTTCAGCAGTTGTTTTCGAGAAAAACATTAGCGGTTTGATTGGCAAAGACATTGTGAAAGATATCAAAGAGAAGAAGGAAGTGCGGTTAGGATTGCGTTTTTCTCTTACGGATTGTAGACAAAAGACAAAAGGAACTATGAGTTATGTGTGCGATGAAATCAACTTGCGGTTGGAACCATCCGAAACGAAAGCGACTATGTTTGGAAACCATCCAAGCTGCATTAGTGTTTGAACAAATCAACTTCATCACTAGTTTTTATTGTGAATATTTAATGTTATGTTTTACTAAAAAATTTTTAATATAATTACGTATCAAAATTTATGTTTTGTGATTTATGATATAGAAAATCTAAAAAAAAATTACCAAAATCGAAAAATCTCAGAAACACACTCCTAAATAAAATAAAAAGAATTTTGTGAATAGATTTTACACTTTATATAACACAAAATGAAGCTAATCATGTTAATAAAATAAATAAATGTATTATACTTATTTTATTTAAAATGATTTAATGGTAAATTACATGCTTTGTAATTTTTAGAGAAATTTCCTTAGATAACACACTTTTGTGTTTTTTTGCCACATGTAGCATACAAGTCCAAAATTTCCAACCATAGCATATTTAACACACGGTATACCGAAAATGCCTCTGTCTAATTTTGAGTTTAGGGTTTAGGATTTAGGGTTTAGGGTTTAGTGTTTAGGGGTAGGAAAAATGAGAACCCTAAGCCATATTTTAAAAATGGTTAGGGGTAAAATGGTCACCCTAACATTTTAAAAATGCTACATGTGGAAAACCCAAAGCCACATGCTAAATGTATCCAAATGAAAAAGTGTGCTATATTTGAGAATTGCCCTATTTTTTATTGTTTTTAAATTTTATCTTAATTTGTAACTATATATATATATAAATTAAAGTCCAATAAAGATTTTGGGCTCTATCATAAAGAGGCCCAATATATACTTTATGGGCCTGTGGCCATTAGCCAGAAATTTTTTTATTTTATTGTTTTGAACATTTTTGGACACAAAGTCAAAATTATTTGGCTCCAACAAGTTGGATTTTGACAGGTCAATAACGTAATATTCTGATAAAATTTTGACAACTTACACCGTACCTGTAAATTAAAATACGTTAGCTGAATATTTTTTATTCCTGAAAATTCAAAAATCCACATATGATCTCAGAAGAGCAGTCATTTTCTCTTACCCAAACACATCACTGTATAATTTAATTGCAATCAAAATAATTTTTTAAAAAAAAATATACAGAGTACGAATAGCTAAGCAACATACTTTACTACAAAGCAAGTTTTCAGATATAAGCAAACAAAAAACATAAATATTAAATAAAAAAATCAAATTTATCTACTTAATCATACTAAAATGAGTTCTAAAACTATATGATTCTGTTTTATGAAAAATAAAATCGTTTAAAAATTTTGATCAAAGGCAAGTAAATACCATTGAACTCGAGTTTTTTAAAAGAAAAATGGTTTAAAAGAATCTCATATTTGATTCCTAGGAAGGTAACAAAGTTACAAAACAAGTATATAATATTTTAAGAATTAGAGAGATTTCTTTTTTTTGATAACCCATGGCTATCCGATTAGGTCCAAGTAGGAACGCATTTTGTGCCACAGAGTGGACTGGATACCACACTGCCTGATCCGAGTTTGGGATGTCCAACCGACTAATGTCGGGGGTAGCCGGATCGCCTATTACCGAACTACCAGGTAAACTGTTTGGACCGAAGTCCAAGCCCAGACTTCCCACACGATTGTGACTTTGTTTTCAGCGAGAATCGAACCATGGGGAGAAGCTTAATCCATTCACATGTCTCTTCTACCACTAAACCACGCCCGTGTGGACGAATTAGAGAGACTTAAAAAGAAATGTTTGTATTTTGTTTATTATTTGTTATTGTAAACGCAAAAGTCAAGAACACTAATATAAAGTTCAGATATCAACTTCGAAGGTACTCCATATTATTAACAAACGTTACGCTGATTCCTCAACGTCCTTTCACAAAGTTGCTTACAAGACTTCTTATTCGATTATATATATTTTCCATAATAACAATAATTTAATCCGTTTTTCTCATTTCTTAAATTTTTATTTCACATATTACGATAGATTCACCAACCATATGTTTCCATTATGACACTATATATATAAACCATTTGTAACTAGCCACGATATCTTCAATACAATCTTTATAACCAAAAGCAATTGATCACCATTGCACCAAACCGGAACATCGAACCGGAAATGAAGATAATTCGAAACTCGGGTGTTTTGTTTCTCTTCTTTTATCTTCTTGCCTTTCTTGGTGATTCTCCGGTCGATGCGGCGGTTAAGAAGTACCAATTCGATGTAAGCGTTCGATTTGCCTTTGAATGCGTAACCGGTTTAACTAAACCAGTTTTAAAATCTAATATGATTTGAGTTACATCTATATAACGTAGTTTTTGTTATAACACTAACGTTTGAAATTTGGAATAGGTTCAAATGAGTAACGTAAGCCGGTTATGCAATGCTAAACCGATTGTTACGGTTAACGGAATGTTTCCAGGACCAACGGTTTATGTAAGAGAAGGTGATCGAGTCATCATCAACGTTACAAACCATGTACAATACAATTTGTCCATCCATTGGTAAAGTCTCTCTACGTCTCAAACGGGATTTTCCGGTTTAGTAATATTTTTGTGAACCAATATCCAACGGCTTGGTTTTTAACAGGCATGGGCTTAAACAGTACCGAAACGGTTGGGCAGATGGTCCAGCTTACATAACTCAATGTCCGATGCAAACCGGACAAAGTTACGTTTATGACTTCAATGTGACCGGACAACGTGGGACGCTCTGGTGGCATGCACACATCCTCTGGCTACGAGCCACCGTGTATGGCGCCATCGTCATCTTGCCTGAACCGGGCAAACCGTTTCCCTTTCCGCAACCGCACCAAGAAACAAACATAGTCCTTGGTTAGTAAACCGATCCAATCTGGTTTAATCCGGTATAGTCCATTCTTTTTTCTCAACTTATCCGGTTTTTAATGTTATTTTAGGAGAATGGTGGAACGGTGACATTGAGACGGCGGTTAACAAAGCTAACCAGTTGGGTGGACCACCTCCGATTTCGGATGCTCATACAATCAATGGAAAACCCGGACCACTCTTTCCGTGTTCTGAAAAACGTAAAACTTCTATAACGTTTAACCCATTTTTAGCACATCAGTTCGGTTCGGTTTCGGTTCAGTTAAATCAATGTTTTTCCTTTCTTGTAGACACATTTGTGATAGAGGTGGAAGCAGGCAAAACGTACCTACTAAGGATTATCAACGCGGCCTTAAACGACGAACTATTCTTTGGAATCGCGGGCCACGACATGACCGTGGTGGAAATCGATGCGGTCTACACTAAACCATTCACAACCAAATTTATTTTAATCGGACCAGGTCAAACCACAAACGTTTTAGTAAAAACCGACCGCTCTCCAAACCGTTACTACATGGCAGCTGGACCGTTCATGGACGCTCCAGTAACCGTAAACAACAAAACCGCAACCGCGATTCTTCAATACAAAGGCGTACCAAACACGGTCTTACCGATTTTACCGCAACTTCCATCGGCTAACGACACAAATTTTGCTTTGGACTATAACAAAAAGCTAAAGAGCCTCAACACACCAAACTTCCCAGCTCTTGTCCCTTTAAAAGTCGACCGACGTCTGTTCTACACGGTCGGGCTAGGCATTAACGCTTGCCCGACCTGTGTGAACGGGACAAATCTCGTGGCTTCCATAAACAATATCACATTCGTTATGCCCAAAATCGCGCTCTTGAAAGCGCATTACTTCAACATCCCGGGCGTTTTCAGGACCGATTTCCCAGACCGACCTCCTAAACCGTTTAACTACACCGGCGTGCCACTCACGGCTAACCTCGGGACATCTACCGGGACTAGATTGAGCCGGGTTAAGTTCAATACTACAATTGAACTTATCTTGCAAGACACAAATCTATTAACCGTTGAGTCACACCCTTTCCATCTCCATGGCTACAACTTCTTTGTAGTTGGAACTGGTGTAGGAAACTTCGATCCAAAAACAGATCCGGCTAAGTTCAATCTCATCGACCCGCCCGAGAGAAACACCGTTGGAGTACCAACCGGTGGTTGGGCTGCCATTAGATTCAGAGCTGATAATCCAGGTATGATCTATCAATGTACATATAACTAACTCTATACGATAACCAAATCAACTAATCAATGCATATATGTTTGTTGTAGGTGTTTGGTTTATGCATTGTCACTTGGAAGTCCATACAATGTGGGGTTTGAAGATGGCTTTCCTCGTCGAAAACGGGAAAACACCTGAGCTTTCCGTTCTACCACCGCCTAAAGATTATCCGGCTTGTTAAATAATCCGAAATTTCGGAACACATTACTCTGTTTCTTGTTTTATATTCTTTGTTGAAAATGTATTTCATTTCCGTTTGTTTGCGTCTGAGATTGTTTCCTTTGGGGGTTGCACAAGAAACACCCCAAAGATTCTAAGAAATGTATAACTTAATGTTTTCCTCAAGAGCCTTAACGCATCGAAATCTCTTAACAAGATACTAAAGATAAAGATCAAAACTTTTCAAAACAGAGTACTGTCTTGAAACAGAGGAAGCATTTAGCTAAATAGTCGGTGTTTCTTGATCTTTAGGATTGCAACATTCTGATTTCTTATTGAAATTAAGCTTCCTAGTGAAATTCTTCCAGCTTCTCTTCGACTTCACTAGCTTCTGCAGCTCTTGTTTCATGTTCATACACTCTTTTTCCAGCTCCGAAACTCGTTCTCTTACGTTTTCGCCTCTTGGTTTAAGTAAACTTAAACCCACATTGGCACCGTTTTGGTTCTCAGGGTTGTCTAGATTCTCAGAGACAAAGAACCAGCTCGATACCGATGTTCTTAGCCTAAGCTGTTCGAAAAACAGAACCTGAACAATCACCCGAAGAGGCAGTCTTTCGTTCTGCACAGCGTGCGTGCTAGCTTCTAATGAGAGCTTCTGGCAATTCATTAGTCTACATATATGCTCCCTCTCTGAATCCGTAATCCACGGATGAGCCTACAAGATTTTGCGATCAAAACATTAACATCTTTAGTACATCCTCTACCTTAAAAACCGAATCTTTATTACCTTCAAGAACACGTCGATAGCGTGATAAACTCCATCATCTAGTGACCTTGCATACTCAGGGACTGTAGCAGCAATGGCTTCAAACTTAGCTAGCTTTAAGTTAACATCAGGTGCTACTTCCGCGAGATAACCATCAACCAAAGTTGCTACTAACGTTGTTGGATTCATCAAATCGGAACCATCTTTCGCCGAATGTCCTTCTTCGATAATGCAAGGAGAAGGGACAATACCGGTTTCTTCGGTTGAAGAAACAAACTGTTCAATCATTCTCAAAACACAATCAACATCATAAAGTGTTTCAGAGTATCCCATATTTGGTATAAGAAGATCCACTAAAGCCGCTTGGTCTAATTGATTTCCAATTAGTCTCTCAAGATTCTCCCTCGCGGATTCGCTTGCGTGAAGCAGCATTGCGGTTTGAAGCAGCCTAAGAAGAAACTTTGTATGGTTTACACCTTTCTTGCTCGGTAGCAACCCGACAATCTCTTCTAAAGCCGACTTTTGTTCGGCTTCAGAAGAGTTAGGTGTCTCAATAACTTGATCATCCATTGTCACTTGTCTATTCATTAAAGGAACATGTTTCCTCGTATAATACATAACAGCCATCGCAATGTTCTCAAGCTTCATACCTCGTGTTTCGATAGCGGTAATTAGTCTTTTAAAGAGAGGTAAGCTAAGAAAAGAAGCATCATCAAACCAACAATCTTCGCCTGTCGGTTGAAGCATCATTTTCCCGGATCCTGAGATTCCATTCCACAAATGCGAATCGTCTTCCGCTGCGCTCTTTCCGCCTCCCAAAGGCCAATTAAAGAGGCTTGGATCAGCACAAGCTTTCATAGCTAAAGAATCAACACATCTAGAGATAATGTGAAGATCTTCGGCATAATCAAACACTTCTTCACATGTTTGAAGAGCTTTAATCGAATCCGTCCAGTTACTAAACACTTCATTGAGGAAAGTTTCGGATAAACCAACAAGATTCTTTTCTCCATAGTTATCAGTCATCTCAAGATACTCAGCTGCACATCTAAGGCTAACAACATTAAAAGCCGTAAGCTCGATTTTAACACCGTAACAGAACTTTGTTACGAGCTCAAACGTTTTGCCTCCTCCAGGGATTTCATCTAAGCTCAAAACACAGCTTGATCCATCATCGGTTGAAGACTCTTCTTCGATTAGTTTCTCGAGAAGTCCACTCCTAGAGAGCAATGGGAACTACACCAAATCGTATAAAGGTTTGACATTTATGCAATTTCATCGAATCTAGAGCTTAAATTTGAGAAAAATCTAACCTTGTGAAGATGAAACTTCATGTCTCCAACTTCTATGGTAACATCACTGACGAGTCCTGTGGTGCAAAGCCTGTAAAAAAACAGAGTCGATTCATTTCTCATATTAGCGACATTGATGAGAAGAAACCCATCACGGTTTGGAGCTAAAGCCAAAGACCCATGAGTCGAATGTAGAAGAAAGAGTACCAGATTTGGCCTTCACGATGGAAAGCTTCAGATTTGGAGCCAAGTCTCATAAACGCCATTTTTGGATGAAAGTGAGTCTGAGTGAGTAATGAAACAGAGTAGTGAAAACAGAGAAGAAAGAGTAAGAGACATGAATCGTCGGACAATAAACGATTCTCATCTTATTTTTAGCAAACTCAACAGAGAGAGAGAGAGTCTATAGCAGAAGAGTGAGGAGAAAAAGAAGGTCTTTCTTTGGATAGAAATTTTCAGAGTCTTGAAAACTTCAATCCTCATCTTTGTTTCGGTTTAATATACATTTTCCGGTTTAACGTAAAGGTCCATATGTATCTTGGATTTGATTTGAATAATGAGTCCAAAGATTCATGATCGTAGAGGTGTTAGAAATGATTTCTTAGTTACAGAGGCTGCATATCAAATTAAGGGTTTTGTGTTTACATTCTTTACTATTCTGTGGAATGTAAAGTAACTACTTTGCTTTGCAGAGAGTATTGTGGAATATCTTCAAGTCATAGTATCTATTTGAATCAATGTAAATGTTGGCAAAAAGTTTGGTGGATATATTAATGAGATAATATAGTTGGTAGTTGCAACAAGACTTGTTCATGAGCTTTAAATGGAGAGAGAGAGAGCACATAGTTAACTAAAAGCATTCTTCTCATATTCAGAAAAAGACTCTCTCTGTTAATCTCTCTCGATGGATTCGGATTTGGAGTCGAAGCTCCTCTCACTCTTTACTCAACCACAGTATGTGATCAAGGTTGCTTTTGCTGATGAAGAAGCCAAGATGATACTATCATATATTATTATCCAAATAATCCATTTGATCAACTCAATGGATTTGGAATCGCAGCCGAAGCCGGTATCGGAGTTCATGTCACTCATTATTCAAATGAAATATGTCTTTAAGTCTATGGATTTGGATTCTCAGCCGAAGCCGCTCTCCAAACTCATATCACTCTTTACTCAACTCTTGAATCCTACAAATTCGGATTCAGTTGCACCTCATGTAGCCGAGTTGACCGGTCTCATTAAAGAAACATGGGATCTGGAGCCGGAGCCGGAGTTCATATCACTCATCTATCAGATACTCTCCCTCGTCAAGTGTATGATGAATTCAAATTATGAGAATCTTATTTTCTTATGCCCTCAAGCAGTAGCAAAATATGGAAATCACCACATGCTATATATTGATGAAGAAGATCAGTTCCGGAGCAAATATTACAAGTGGAATTGTCTCTTTATGAAGGGGGAGAATTTCAGAATAGCAGGCGAAGGCGCTTCCTCCTATTTCTTCTGTCGAGGTTGTTGCGGCCAGAAACATGAAAAGGCTACAGATGAGATCAAACACCCTCTTCATCCGAAACATTCTCTCCGGGTTGTTTTTCTTAAGAAAACGCATTTTTCGATGCTTTTTCCTGCAGCACATAAAAAGAGGAAATGTTACTGCTGTGATGAATATCTTTACGACTTTATTTGTTGTTGTTTGGAATGCGATTTTGCTATGAATATGGCTTGTTTGGAGAAACCACCAGTCTTGTCTATAAATCATCCCAAGTGGCATGACCATCCGCTTACTCTGTTTTCAAGAACCACTTCCTTAATCTGCGACGTTTGTGCCTTGGTCGTCGATTCAACCTCTCCAATCTACATATGTCCTCCTTGTGGCTTTGTGGTTCATCGAAAATGTTTGAGCTTACCACGTGTCATCAAAATATCTCGCCATCCCTATCATCGTCTCTCTTTCACACCTTCTTTTAGCCAAGGAAGTTTGTCTTGTGGAGTTTGTCGCAAACGCATCCATCATGATTACGGGGGATATTCTTGCATCAAACAGGGTTGTTATGCGGCTCACTCTAGATGTGCCACACAAAGGAATGTGTGGGATGGTGTAGACCTTGAGGGAGTGCCAGATGAAATCGAAGAAGTACTTGAGCCATTTGAGATAATAAGTGATGGAATCATAAGGCATTTCAGTCATCAACATCATCATCTGAGACTTGATGTGAACAAGGACAAATATTACGATGAGAATAAGCAATGTCAAGCATGCACAACGCCAATCTATTTCGGTAACTTCTATTCTTGTATGCAGTGTGATTTTATTCTACATGAAAAATGTGCGGAACTTTCTCGCAAAATATATCACCCGATACATCCACATAAGCTCACTTTAGTTGGAGAATGTGATGGTGGTAACGAATATCAAAATTCATGTTCAATTTGTTCTTTGATCTGCACAACTGGTTTCTTCTACAATTGCAGTAAAGAAGGATGCAACTTTAAAGTACATGTGCAGTGCGGCACAATATCTGAACCGTTAGTCCATGGAAGTCATATGCATCCTTTATTCTTAACATCCAAACCATTTGAGAATAGAAGATGTTCGATTTGCAAAGATCGAGGAGAAACATTCAATTGTACTGAGTGCGAATTTTCTCTGTGTTTCGGATGTGCTACTATACCTGAGAAGGTGAGATATAAGCATGATAAACATATGCTCTTTCTTTCTTATGGGAAGGAGACAAGTACAATGGCGTCTTGGTGTGAAGTTTGCGAGGGAAAGATAGATCCGGAAAAATGGTTTTATATGTGCGATGAGTATTGTTGCGTTACCTTGCATGTAAGATGTGCTATTGGGAAGGACTTATACATGAAGCTTGGTTCGTCGTGGTTTGGCTGGAGAGATGGAAAGTTAGAAGTTGTGGCCAACAATATGCATATGACTCGACCGTTTTGCTCTGGGTGTAGGAAGAGGTGTACACAGAAAATAGTTCTCAAGATGTCTGGATTAATATTTTGTTCCTTATATTGTAATAGTCGGAGAGATTATTAAAATTTTCCTTTTTATTGTATGTCTAATATTGTTATGACTCAAATAAGTATGTTGTTTTGAATGATCAATGGCATTGTGTGATCTATCTACCCTTGTCACAACTTTTACATACATATACATAATCGTTTTAACATTCAAACTCTCTTTATCTCTTGTCTCTAAGAATCAGACGGTTGATCAACAATGTCTATGTCTCTGTTAATGTGTTCTATCAGATTAGTTTCGAATGTTGTGGTAAATGTTTTTACTAAGTCGTTATCTTAACTAGGTATTAGTAAGTGTGGGCCTAACTCACACTCAAAAACTAGCTCAAGAGTGGAGGATTGCCACAACACTTATATATTGACCCATTGCATCTTAGACTACCGATGTGGGACAGTTGATACTAGGAAAATGACTAATACGAAGTCGTTGCTATTTATAAGATCTATTTGCTTGTTCTCAATGGTGAGAAGTCTTTGAGATACATTGTTAATTATATGGCAAAATACGACTCAAATTCATATTTGTGAAATGTATCTTTGTGTAAAAAAAGAGAAGAGTCTAAAACCATTGTCTCTTTAAAAGACTAAACTAAAGGCGCCGCTTGATTGCCACTTGAGTTGCATCTCTTTGTGTAAAAATAGTGTGTGATTACAACATTTCCATTCAACACATTCCCTAAATTAGTATCCCATTTTGATACCTCATGCTTTTCTAATATACCAATCTATAAAGTTCTGTATTTAGTTATAGACAATGTCACAATAAGTACTTGTTACAATGTTTAGTGAAGTGTTTTTGATATAAACATAACTAGTTTGTTTAGGAAATACTCCATATATAAACATTTACCATATACTTACGAAGCAAGTAATGTCGTATTCAAGAGTGAAATAAAAGAATATAGCAACTTTAACAAACAAGGAAAAAAAATTAGTGCTATGGTGATTGATGGAGAAAAAAAAGAGAAAGTGAGAAAGAAAATGATGCTAATACTTTGAACTATTGTTGGCAAAAGCAATGCAGAAGAAAGTGGGAGACAATCGAAATAGAAATTACAATAATTTTCAGTGAATGCATCATTATGCTTTATTTTTTTCATATTAAGAAAATAATTATCACTTCAACTTTTTTCAATTCAATGAAACTTTTTCTTTTGATTCTTGTGAACTAAACAAGGGAAATGTACACGACATATTTGTAGCAGAAGTCTTCTATAGCCAATCGTTTCTAGTCGAATTATTTATGGCTTGAATCCATTGAATAAAGATAGTACATCGGAAATTTAAAGAGATAATAAGTAATATATAATTGAAGAGCCAATCTACTCATTATCGAATGGTTTTTCATAAAATTTAACATCGTATCATAACTTTACCACACACAGTTCCATTAACCCGATCTGGAATACAGTCTGATCACTCCACTAATTGATGGTTTAATTCCGTTGAGATTTCTATCAAGAATAGAGCATTATTTCTAAAGGACGTGATGGATTCGTAGAAATTAACGACTAAAAAAGTTATTATCTCGAGAGAGTGTTGGGTAAAGATCGTCAAAAGAACGTGACCCTTGATAGTATATGATATGATATGATCATTAAGGTTTTAAAACTATGAATGGATGTTTTTGAATAATTTCGTTAAAATGTTAGAGCCACTAATCTAGTTTTGTTTGTTAGTTGGTATTTTGTTTTTCTCTTTTTTGTTTGGTATAAATTGTTTTTGTTTTAGAAAACTTCAACTAAATTAAGATTTATCATCTAACAATACATTTGTTTACTTTAAAGAGTTCTATATAAAATTCTTTGACCTACGTTTTTGTTTTAATTTATTTTATTTTGATGTAGGAAACATATAATTGATTTTTGTTTAGGTCACTTTGGTTCCATAATGAATATTTTGTGTGTGTTTAACCATCATATTGTTTTGTAAACATTCTAAGTTTTGCTTTTCATTATTAAAAATTTACTGATCACTTAGGAACTTGTTGCTTTTTACTACTTGCTCATTTACAAAAATTGTTGACTTAAAAAACCAAAGTTTGTAATTTAAAAAAAAAAAAAAACCAAAGTTTGAGCAAATATATTTTTGATGATATTCATAGAAGAAAACACCATTAAGTATAATTCAAAGAATTACGAAATTGTAATAAAATATGTATAAATTTTTTTAATAAAATGAAAAAAAACCTAAAATATCTTATAAAACAAAAATAGAAAGTATGTATATAATATATACACACATACAATGTTTTAAGACGCAAAAATATAAAATTTTCATTTACCATATCCATAAAGAAAAATAGAATATGATCAAAACTTCACAAAAAAAAAATGCAGAAGAAATATGCAAAACACAACAAAATCTTCCTTAAGATCTAAGTAATTAATAGATCTTATTATATAAACCTATATATAAATAAAGTTATAATTATACTAATCACTATACTAATTAATCAATCTTGAAACCCAATCTTCTCCCAAATCGCATTTCTCAAACGCCTTAGATCTCTTCCCTTCGCCGTTCCACGGATCCCTTCGTGCACCGTGAACGAAGATCCTCTCCGCCGCGCTAAGTACTCGTGCGGCGGAATTATCCTTCTTCCTCCACCGTCACCGTCGTTGACATCTTCATCGTCATCTTCATCATCGTCACTATCATCTTCTGGTACCACATGACTCCTATACTCACTCTTCAAGATCTTCGACCAATCGGGTATGTTAACCGGAAGCGAACCGGTCTTTGGCGCTTTCCGGTTACCGGAACCGACTGAATCTCCGGTTTTCGCTGGTTTTCTCCTTAACCGAGAGATTGATATCGATTTCTTCGCGTCAAATGGATTCGGCGATCGATGATCTCCTAAATTATGAATATCGGATTCATCAAACTCAAAGACATTCTCTTCGTTTTCGGACATCTCTTGTTCTGGTTGTGGATAGATGTATTTAGGCTTGACAAAAAAATGCTTCCTTGACGCCATTGATGATGAAACAGAGCTCTAAAAAAAACAGAGCAAGAGAGAAAAAGATACGATTTTTCTGAATGATTTCGAAATTTGATTAGTGGGTTTTGATCTGTTTGTTGAATATTTTCTTTATCTCAATGGGGTTTTTGTGAAATTTTGATTGAAGGTTTTGAGATCATTTTATAGAAAGAGAGATGATATGGTAAAGAGATAAGCTCATTGGATATGTGTAAAAAATGAGTTACGACTTAACAAGTAAACGACAAAGAGACAATGTTAAGATAAAAAGTTATAATGTGTGGCGAGTCTCACGTTCTTATCGTGAACTTCACTTGCCCATTGTTTTTCTTTCTCACTTTCTGTTTAATTTTTTTTTAATTTATTAACTTTTTAATAAGTCAAGAAGATATGATCAAAATTATGATTTCAATGGTATTCTACATTCATCTTTAATTTAAAATTTTACTTTTAAAAACTACCTTAAAAATTCACTGATATTAGATAAGATTTGATTTGAAATTTTATCTGTTTAGATACAATATTTTTTGTTAAAAATAACTATTGTTTATATATGATCTTGTAGATCTCATATTATTATTAACGCTAATGTTATACTCCCTCCGTCCTATTTTAAAAGTCTTTCTAGACTTTTTTTTCTTGTTCCAAGTTAAAAGTCTTTTTAGAATATTTATGCAAATATTTAATTTAGTTAATCTAATAATAACTAGAAATATATTTCTTATTGGTTAAAATATTTTGGTTAGATATAAATAATACTTTTTAATACAAAAAGACAAGATTCTTAATTTTTCCTATTTTCTCTCAAAAGACTTATATAATGGGACGGAGGGAGTACATTTTTAACATAAATATAGCTATACTTTAATTAGGTGAAAAAATACATAGAAAAAGACACTAAATGTAATATTATATGATTTTCAAATTAGAGATAAAACAAATATCAAAATTTTAATTTATATCTTATAGAATTTCATTAAAAATTATAGTAAAACGTAATAATTAATTAGTGTATTATGAATAAATATATAGTACTATCTATGTGATCGAACAAGATCTATGTAGGATTGTCCGCAGAGGAACATAGCCCAATGTCTGAAGTCAAATTATTGGATTGTCCGAAGATGAATGACACGTGGGATAAATTCATCTCTTATTCAGTAAAACAGACACGTCGGATTACTTCACGTGGACTAATAGGGACCTGACTTGTTCACTTCATAATAATACACCTCAATTAAATAAATACTTGTATTAAAGTGTGATTCTTTTATTTGTTCCATAATAATGAATTACTCATTCACATTTTCAATATTTGTTTTATGTCAACCATTTTCTTCATAAAAAATAAAAAAATTTAAATAATATCCCATTTATAGCTTAGAAAAATATTGTTGTATTTTGTAAGATCATTTTTAGAGAAATTGTAACCAATAACTCCGCTCTCAACATTATTTAAGTCTCACAACCCTTTTTAAAAAGTTTTAAAATAATTTTACAATCTGCCTTTATTTTTTTTTTATCTTTTGAATTATTATTTTTATTACAAATTATGAGAAACAATCATATTTTTAAAATGGAGTTTTTTGTAAAAGTTCCTCATTATTATTATTATTTACCAATTATTTTTAGCATCCCAAAAATTTAATTAATGGTGGGCACTAGATTATTCACTTAATTGACCCTAGTTTTTAACTTTTTATACAAATTATAAACATATCAAACATTATTATTGTAACACAAAACAAAATTAATGTTTGGTATTCGGTTATGCTATCAATTTCTATGAAATTAAATTAGGTATTTTTTTAGTAAAATGCACAATAATGTGTGATAAGAAAGAGAATCGTATTAAACTATTTAATTGCGCGTTAAAATATTAGTCAAATGCACAATTAATTTTTTACTAAAGATTATTTCCACGCGGTTAATGTTTAGGGTAATTATGTCTTTATTCAATTGATTTAATTACGCGATAACTCGAGTTAGTGTTCGATTGATTGAAATGACTTTCTTTTATCAACTTAATTAAATTTAAAGACACTATTATTTACAAGATAATAGTAACAATAAATGACACATTGACAAATAATAGGTGAGATATCAATTGTCAACACAAGATGGTCCACTTGATCTCATCTAATTTTGGAAGTGTATAGATCTTTCAAGCGTCAATATCTTGACACGTCACTATGGTCCTCCAATTTTTTCATTCTCTTGATGTGAAATGAGGATAATGGACCAAAGATGCCACATTTTTTACATTGTTACACCCATTACTAGAGCCATTTTAATTTTTAGATGTAGGGGTCAAGTGACCTATATAGAAAACTATTACAATTTTCTTTGTAACATTTTTTTTAATTTTGTGTAATTTGTACTGATTAACCTATCAAAATCTCTAATTGAACCCATTTATTATAAACTTATAATAGATAAATTTGTTTGACGGCTATATGATTATAACAAAACATGTAGACTCTCCGACTAAAATCTAGCTAGAGTCATATTTCATCTATCCCATTATATAAATCATTTGAGTGAAAATAGAAAAATTAAAGAATCTTATCTTTTTGTATTAAAATGTATTATTTATATCTAACCAAAAATATTTTAACCGATAAAAAAAATCTTTCTAGTTATTATTAGATTAACTAAATTAAAGATTTGCATAAATATTCTAAAAAAACTTATAAAATTTAATAAGAAAAAATGTCTGGAAAAACTTTTAAAATGGGACGGAAGGAGTATATATAAATGGACTTTTGGTTTTCTTCTTATATGTATATATATACACTTGTAAGTGTTTATTGACATTATTATAAGGAAAAAAACTTGTCATATTTTATCAAAAAATAAATAATTGTTAAACAATCTATTGAACCAATTGCAACATAATAGAGTAGTGTGGCCAATTGATTAATTATTGGTCGATAAGACCTCTCCATAATTGTAAGTATAGATATAATACAAAACACAAGTACCAACAAGAAAACAAATTGAAAATAATGTTAGCCAAGCCAATAATCGAGCTTCCTATTAATATCTTCCTTTTCTTTTGGTGAAAAATCATTTGCAAAGCTTCCTTTTTATTAATAAAATTTTCTGATGTGTTTATTGTATTTTTTTATCTTTTTATATTATATAGTATAATATATATGGATGTATATATATGTCCAAACAAAATGATGTATCGCGTGATTAGGAAACATCAAATCATTTTTCATTTAGTCGTATAAACATAACTTGTTAATTGTATATAAATCATTTTTCATTTAGTCGTATAACCTAACTTGTTAATTGTATATTTTTCTACTTTTAAGATAGTATAAAGGATAAAAAAGAAAAACATCTATTGAGCTTAAATTTAAGAAATTACATTCAACGAAAACTAATAATCAACATTAATCAATTAAAAAAAACTAAATTTGGCATCGATAGCTATATAGTTTAAAATAAGGATATAGTTTTTTTTAAATATTATTTTCGTTAGTAGAATGTAGCTAGTGACATCTTATCCATATTCTCGATTGTTGAAACATAATTCTGCACAAACATTTTAAAATATTAGTGTAAGAATATGTTGTCCACAAATTTATGCGATGTGATAAGTTCACTTTATTTAGGTAACATGTTCGATCATAAGGTGTCAATAATTATTAATCTTCTATTCAAAAATGTCGAATCGTTTAGTGACAACATGGTTAAACCTAGTTATTTCAGTAATTATTTTATATTATGTAATGCCTCCAATTTTATAATACTTTATATATATATATACACACACACATTTGCAGCATATAAAATCAAGGAAATTATTAAAAAGTTAAGAAAAATAAAACTAAGGGGAAAAAAATTGCAAGGTGAATGAAAGCAACTTTTCAAATATCCTTATCTTATCCTATCCTTTTCATATCATTGACTACCTAATTAATCCAAATATATAAAACTTAAGGGCATATTATTTATATATTTCTGCATATCAATCAATTGCTAATGTAACTTTAGCTATAGTGTTTGATTAACTTTGCATGCGGCATGTTTCCAACGATCCAACTACATAAGAAGATGGTTCCTTCTGATATATTGTGTTCGACAACGTTTTCATCTGATTTTTTTGAAAGGATGAAGGAAGGAGAATATCATTCCGTAAACAAAAGCCTCCAAGATCATTTTTGTCTAGGTCCGACCACCATCATTCCTTTTCAAATTTCGGTTTGGTTTTGTTTATGGATATTGTTGGCTATTGATCAAACTTTGTCGATCCAACTAGTAAAAAAAAATGTGTGAGATTCTAATTTATAGAGAAAAGTGGTGCGTAAGGAGAGGTTAAAAGAAATTGATGCGGCTAACGTCACCATCTGATTTCCGAAATATTTTCAGTGAAGTTCAAACATGAAGAAAGATCGCGTGATAGTAACGTCTCTGACTATTGGACAAGATCCGCAAACCCCAAGAGAAGACATCGACCACAAAGAAAGGACGGACAGGAGTGTTACAAAACATTTGTTGAGAAGTTTGATCAATCAACAATTAATGGCAAGAAGAGGCAACTTTGCCTCGAGACTTATGACCTCATGAGTTTGTTGTCATATTCTTGTGTGAGAATCCTTAAGATCTAATGACATGAGCCCATTAGTGTAAAGTAATTAACGAGCCCATGATACTTTACTTTAAAACGGGCCTAATTATTTTTCCTTAGTGCTTCGAATGTTTTAACATACGTTGACTTAAAAAAAAATGCTTATTCTATTAAGACGGCTTAGTGATTTGATCATATATGTATATAAATTAATCATCAACAAACTACAAGACGTGATCATATGAAAGTTTCCACGAAACTCAACAAAAGAACTATATTACGAAATGAGAGATGGATTTGGTTTTATACAAAAATACACGAAATCTCATCTTATACATTTATATGAAAAAAATGACCACAAGAATCTAATCTAAAAACCAAGTTCAAAACGATCATTAAACATCATCCTTATCATGTTCACGATCATCTTCTTCAATCTCTCGTTCTTCTTCTAAAATCGTCTCAAGAATAGGACAAGTTGATGGCTTCTCCGGGAGAATTATCCGTGGAGGAGCTGCCTCCATCCACCACGCAACATCCATCTTCACCACCTTCGAATTCGTAGCGCACCGAGTATCAAAGAAACACATCCTCGATTGATATGAATCTAAAGAAACTATTTGATATATTAAGATTTTGAGTTGGATTCGTGTGAAAATGTTCAAAGAGATATATATAGAGAAGGAGAGAATGGTGGATGGGTGTGAAAGTTAGACAAGTGGACGATCTATAATTAAGTAAAGTAGTTGTTGACTTGGTCTTGTTTTGCTATTATTATAAAATATCAAAACCAAACAAAGAATATTCGAGAACCTCTCGTTTTTTTTTGTATTAAAAAAACAACGGATGCAATGCATAACACGTGTGTGTGTTTATGTTCTTAGACGTTACCTCCATGTTAAGATATTTATTTATGCGTATATCTAGTTATCTCTATGGTTAAGTTTCCTTGAAATATCGTAATAGATTTCAGTTCTATTTTCTCGCCATATTTTTTTTTGCTATTGTTAGATCGACAAAATCTGATCTATAATCAAACTCTACGATATAAGATAACGCGGCCCTGACCTAAAATTGGTAGAGCGTCAATTTTGGCGCACAAAATATGTTATAAACATAGGGTATCAAAACTTGATATATTGTCTTTTGTAACTTATTTGTTAGCATGTTCTTTTTATCAAATAGCAACTATGATTCAAATTTTAGCAGTGATGAAATTTTTATTTTTACCTTTTTCACATGTTACTTTAGGTAACAAACTAGTTCGAGTCGACTCTGGATAACGGGAACTGGTATAGTCGAACTCAAAGTGTTTAAACTGAACACTATGACGTTAATCACTAGACTATGACGATCGTTTAATTTTAATTAAAAATGTAAATATACCATATAATGTTTGGACAAACTTTTTTTTGATAAACATAACCACAAACCAAGAATTACAAAATTGATAAATAATAGGTGAAAGGAAACCTAATAATATACTAATTAAGTTTAACTTATAACTAGAAGCAGCCACAAAAAACGCAATTATTTTCGTGTTGAGATGATTTCTTAACCACAATAAATGCAATATTATAAAATTTTATAACCAAAGACACGTATAAAATTTTATAATAATGCAATATTATAAAATTTAATAACCAAAGACACGTATAAACCGAATAAATAACTTACGCGTCATTATCACAAAAGCGCGTGAAATCATAAGCAAAGTGTGTAACATAAAAATCACGTGCGATAAGTAGACCGCGTTACACACTCTTTACTCCTTATCAAACGAAACCACTCACTGATCTCTCATTACAACACTTGTATTTAATACAGATTCTTGTATTAAAATCATGTGACGATTACTGTTTATCTTTCTCTGTGTCTATATATAACATTAATACCAATAATTTCCACATAGATCTCAAGAGAAAGTCGAGAACTACTATAACATTTTCACTAGTTCACTTCCAACGTAAGACTTCTCTTATTTTTTGTGTGTTTTTGATCCAATCATGGCGAGGAGGATGATCGAAGTTGCACCGACGGTTCTTGTTTTTCCGGTGAGAGTTTCAGCTTCGCCTTCGTTGGAAACGATTTATGAAGAACAAGAAGACGAGACCGGAGACTCTTAGAGTTGTAGACTTGTTTTTATTGACCTAAGTGTAATTTTACATTTTGAATTATATATATATATAAGTAATCTCACAAATATATTCTTAATTTTGATCCATAATTATATTCATATTATACATTTGTTTCGGTTCAAATTTCATGTTTCTAAAAAACTTTTGTAAAAAGGAAAATATATGTTTAGTTTTATTGTTCAAAATATTTTTTAAGTAATTTCATTGGTGGCAGATAATTATCTAATAGTGCAAATAAACCAAAGAAGCTTTCTAAAATTGGTCGAGCTAATTACGTTTTAGGTCGGCAACATAGTTCGGTCGAGTTCGGCTTTCATTATACCACAAACAAATGCTAATAAATATAAAGCCCTATAATAAAATACAAAAGTCTTGTCTTCTTTTAAAACAAAACTAGCACCAAAACTTAGAATTGCATATTTAAATAAATAAAAGACATTAGAAAAAAAACTAACATCTATGATTTTCATAACTTCTTTTCCTTTTTCAGATTTTTTTTTTGTCTAAGTTGTAGGTGTTAGTTTTTTTACTCTTTCAGATTTTATTCCAAGAAAGATCAGAACTTCATATAAAATATTTAGAAAGTATATCTTTTAAAAGAAAATATAGATTTCTTTATAAAATATTGGACTATAAAACATTCAATGTAGATCCCAATGAAATTCATAACCATTTTTGGATAATTTAAAACTTTCACCAAATATTTGTTGGAATTACCGAATTGCTTCAAACACATCATCCCATTCTTTTTTTTAACGTTTGGATTTTATTAAAATTGTAAGAACCAGATATATACCTGCAAATTACATAACGAAAAAGAAGACAATGATAAATATGATGGATAACAACGATCTTACCTATATTGTTTTCTCCATGATACATCATCGTGACAAATGTAATAGATATCGATATAGAAACAAACAAAATCAAAATAAAAAATTAGAAAGCAAAATAAAATTAAATGGGAGTTAACAAAACAAAATTCTTAATCTTTATAAAGAAAATGACAAATCAACGACCACAAATCACTGATTTTTGTTGGGAATACATTTTTTTTCTCCCTAAAAAACAACATTTTTTACAATTTTAGTTATAAATTATTCACATATAGAATCATAAGAATGTCAAAAAAATAATAGTACAATTTTAATAGTATTTCCTACTTCAATATAAAAACAAAAACAAAAAACAAAAACCGCCGAATCGGATTTTAGGCTTATAGAAAGAGAGAAACGAGGGAAGGCACTGACACGCAATGTTGAGAGCAATCCAAATTTAATCAAACTCAGAAAAAGATTGTTCTTCGGAAACCTCATTTCTCTCTCAAAGCTGATCACTTTTTTTGCTGAAAGACTCTTCGTTTACTATATACTGTTTCTGGGTTTTGTTTGAATTCGATGATGGATGATGATAAAGATAAAGCTTTCGAAGTCGAAGGGTCTCGCGTAGATACTTCTCTAGCTCAAACGGTGACTTCTCTCACTCTTTTCACTCAAAAAGTTTTGATTTTTCCTTCGTTTAAGGTGAACTGTTTCATGGGTATCCATTGAAATTGAGGGTTTAGGGCTTAGTGGTTCACTTTGATCTTCTGAGTATTGACTTGAATCGTCACTGATATAGTCATGGAGCTTCTGGGTTTTCGCTAGAATTGTCAAAGATCGAAACTTTTTGAGGAATTGATACGGAAGTTATCCGTAATTCAACTTTTGGTTTGATTCAGGATGGAGATTCTGCTGAAGTAGTCGAAGCGTTATCACTGAGCCAACAAGAAAGATGGAGAGGCCTTGTGTTAGATATACAATCAAGAGCACGAGAAGGCGATCATGGCGATATCTTGAGTGCAAATGGATCGTTAACACCTAGTCCTGTTTCCAAAAAGTTAAGATTCTCTCCAATGTCAAGTCCTAGAATCGGTAGACATGTTGGATCTATGAGTCCTTCTTCGTCAAGAGACAGAAAAAATCTGAAGAATCTCCTAAACTTCAAAAACCGAAACAAAAATGCAGATATTGAGGAAGGTGTTGGTCTGGTGTTTGATGGCAGAGAGAACAAGTCTAACATTCCAAGAACATGGTCTCTTACTAATCTCTTTACTCCTAGAAAATCTAAGAATGCCGGGTCTTTACCGGTAACCCCTATATCTCATTCAAACCCTGAGTCGATGCACGGGAGATATGCAGTTGATTCGGCTACTTCCATGGTCAGCAATGGTCTATCTTACAAAACTTGGTTATAAACGACGAAGATTTTTATCTTCTGCTTTTACTTGATTACTAATTTGACTGTTCTCTTCGCTAGAAAACAGAGCTTGCACTGCCTATTCGCCGTTCACGTTCTGTCCCAATGCTCATCAACAAAGAAGGAAGTGTAAAGTCTTCAGGGATTCTCCGTGTGATTCCTACTCCATCTCGTGGGGATAATGGGGGTTTAGGGACGATGCAGGCATCGAAAATGAGTAAACTCAACGGTCAGAAATCACCTTCAAGATTTGTCTTTTTGTTGCGGCATTTTGATTTGCCAACCTTATATTCGGTGAAATGTTTTTCAGATGAAAATGACGATGGCGGAGAAGACCTTCCTGAAGAAGAAGCTGTGTGTAGAATATGTTTTGTTGAATTAGGAGAAGATTCAGAAGCTTTCAAGTTAGAATGTATGTGCAAAGGAGAATTAGCTCTTGCCCACAGAACGTGTGCGGTTAAATGGTTCTCAATCAAAGGGAACAGAACATGTGATGTGTGTAAGCGAGAGGTGACAAATCTCCCCGTGACCCTTCACCGTGTGCGGCAGGAGGCTCTGGACCGGTCTAGAGCAGCTGAGAACATCGAGCTCACGCGATTCAGTGAATGGCAAGATGTGCCAATTCTGGTCATTGTAAGCATGCTTGCATACTTCTGTACCCTCGAGCAGCTTTTGCTTATGGAAATGAAATCTACCGCCATTGCCATAGCTTTACCATTCTCCTGCATTATCGGTATTCTTGGATCGATGACATCAGCAACAATGGGTAATGCAAGAGTTCTCTTCTCTAATCTTTCTTTACAACACACTTCATTCATATTCTAAATTGACCATCGCTTGGTGCAGTGAAGAAGAGCTATGTGTGGCTCTATGCAACCATCCAGTTCAGTTTTGTGGTCCTTTTCGTTCATCTTTTCTACAAAGTTGTAAGATTCTGATCTGTTGTTTCTGACTTTGTTAAAGCTCTACATTCTTGATTCATTGCAACTCTAATGAACTTTTGTGTGCAGGTTAAGCAGCCGGTTATGTGCATTGTGTTAGCCACTATGATCGGATTTGGAGTCACCATGAGCGGCACGACGGCTATTAACGAGTGTTTGAAACGGAGGAGAAGGCCGGCCGAACCAGCAACCACTCAGGTGGTTCCACCACTGTCTCAAATAGCATTCTAGTGCCTTGACTAAAGCTAGAGAGTCCATGAAGTGTTGGATTTGTTAATCGAACCATCTAGATTTGATTTTCGGTTTAGCTTAATCGGTTAGCCTGGGTTGAGATGTGAGACCAGGTTGGTTATACTTTTTTCTTCCTCTGTTTAGCATCAAACAAAAATTAAGGCCAATGTTATTAGTTCTCACTAGACGAATACCCGCCCTACGCGCCGGATTTGTTTTCTAAACTTATTTACCATCATTTTTACAAATATTTATGTTTTAGTATTATTTTTTAATGGGAACATGAATTACAAATATTTAACGATTATTAGTATCTCATGTTCTTTTCTAAATTGTGTCCATCATTCAAGATTATCATTAGCTCGTTGTTAAGTCTTTTTGGATTATTTGGATCATTTATTTTTTTTTTCATATAAAAAACTATGCATAAAACATGAAGTTTTAATTAGCCAAAAAAATTAAAAATTATATTCATAAGAAATTAATTGATAAAATATAGAAACGATGTCCATGTACAATGAAAGAAAGTTTATCATACATTAATATATACGTAGAATGTGGTTAGAAATTTTTAAAAAACACTAAAGAGGATAAACTTCAGTTTATAGAGCATTTACCAAAAACTCTATATTTTCATAGGTGTTAACCCACTGATTTTGAGAAAAACTCAAAAAATGAAAATCTTGTTTTAATGCATAGTTGCATCGTTCACTTACATAAGATGATGGGTAAAGAGGTTCGGAACTTTTGTTCTCTCCGTTTCTTTTGATAATAGTGATTTTATATCGGTTACTCCACTTATTTAGGTCGTATATGAAGTTTTAAGAAATTAATTGATAAAAAAGAGAAACGATGCCCATGTACAATGAAAGAAAGTTTAGCATACATTAATATACATTTAGAATGTGGTTAGAAATTTTTAAAAAATACTAAAGAGTATAAACTTCAGTTTATAGAGCATTTACAAAAAACTCTATATTTTCGTAGGTG
>OVAN01000637.1:0-53940 GCA_900406275.1 Anastatica hierochuntica
TTTTTCCTCGCAAAATTCTCTCGCAAATTGCGTGTTTTCTTGTAGTGAATATATTAAAAGAATTTTATCTCTCCAATTAAATAATTAAACAATGAGGTCAAAACGAGAAATTTGTTTATAAATTTGCATTGAAAATATAAAACGATACTCTTTTTGTGAAACAAAACTAAAATCTTAAAACGATGCTCTTAAAACAACAAAGTATTGTCAAACGGAAGGAGTATCATACGTTGTAACTTGTAACATTTTCTCTAATTAATATAAATGAGATGGATTTTACGATTTTTCTATTATTTTTTGTATTTTTATATAACGGAACCTTTGGTTTTAGGTCTTAAAAAATATATCCTAATTCTTTTTTCCCGTTTATTCCATATTCTAAACTTTTTGATGAGTATTTGAAAGGGGTTTAACAGTGTTCGTCCACGTCAGAATGAGTAAGACAAAATAGCTTTTAGTTTAGTGTAACCACTTTCAACTTGTAAAACAAACAAGGGATAACGAAATTTTGACTAAAGAAAAGTTTGTTCATTGTGTTCTTTTGGCTGGAAATTTTACTATTGTTTAAGTTAAGTTCCCATTTGTATAGAAGACCCGATACTTCGAATTTGAAATATTCAAGAAAACACGAAAATATTGGGAGGGACAAAAGGAAAAACAGTGACTTCACTAGATGGAAATGAAAGGTTAACTCGATGTGAGATTTTGACACACTAACATCCCTCCACGCTCAGACTTACACACTCCAATATTATGTGAAATTGTGAGCTTTCAACTCAAAATCAATTGACAATGAATGGATTGATTTATATTATTTATATATTATTTAAGTCTTTTATGAAATTATCTATATGGAACTTTGACACACTAACATCTATAATCAAAAAGTACAGCTTGCAGTTATGCTATGGCTAGAGTATTAAACAATACTTTTGGAACGGTCACTTTGACCCCTATGGTGTTAAAAACAACACTATGGAAAGAGAAAAGAAGGAGAAAATATAAAGAAAAATGTATAAAAACATAAATAACTACGTTACATTTTTATTAAATAAAAAAAAACTACGTTACATGGTAGGGGAAAAAATAAAGTAAGCCTTGGGTATATTAGAATAACGAACCTTGTATATTGGTTACACTAGGCTCTAGTTAAAAATATATATTCAAAGGTAATACATTGCTTTGTGACACTGACATCTATAATGATACTTAATTAATGTGAGGAGAAAATGTAAAGAAAGAAGGTTCCACACCTAATCAATTAACCACACTTTGTTCCCTAACTTCCACCTTCCATTTCCGCTCCTCTTGTTGGTTCAATTCTTTCGGTTTACGGTTACTTTAGTTTTTAAAAATAGATAGCCTGATATATTACGTTTTATGTTGGAAAATATGATATTTTATTATGTATAATAGTAGTGTTGGAATCTTTTTTTTTTGTAATAACATAATATATATTTAATCTTAATTTTATTACAAATGATGAGCAATCAGACGCTATTTGCAACCCATACGATTCAGATGAACAACTTCACAAACGACTCCACGACGCAGCTCTCCTCGTAACACATGTGTCTACGATGAGCAGTTCTGCATGTACCACATCTTTGATGGACAAGCTCTCTCCCCGCAACACACGAGATCACAACGAACGGTTGTGCATCCAGCAGCACTCTGAAATCACATTCTCTGGAATTCGATCCCCAAACCTGATGTATAAACCTTTAAATCCTTGACCACTAGACCAGGGATTTCCACGACTAAAGTACAAAAAAAAACAGTTTACGGGCCGTGGAAGCCCAAAAAGGCCCACAAATGAATCCGAATCTGTTTATTGTATTAAAAGGGGGCGTTACAAACTTACAAATCTTTCCATACAAAAAGGTTCTACCAATAATCTCCGCAAGAGCAATTACCATCTCTAAAATGATGAAACCTCTTGTTATCCCTTACTATGAACTCTCTATCTTCAATACTCGACAATATCTTTATGAAGTTGTGGCAATCTCCGCATATCCTAAGATTCTTCATCACCCTTATCGTCGTCCCTGGAGGCGTGTTTATAAGCCCGAAAGCAATAGCCAACCGTTCGCTATGATGCATCAATGCTTTCTCTTTAGCTTCTTCATCGATATCATGAAGAACATACTTCGTCTCTGGTACATACCCTGCCTCTCTCACTTCTTTTCCTAAGGATTTCAGCTTTACTATGGCCTTGCTTCTATCTAAAATAGCTTTCTTCTGATTCGGAAATTGTTGCTTGTCTCCTCTAGTCTTTGCCGAATGACCAGAAGGTGATGAGGTACGCGGTAAAGTATTATCTTCTTGTAAGGTTTTTCTAATCTTACCCGCTTCCACGGGGCGAAATTCGCCCTCACCTACAACTCCGTTTGCTCTCGAGGTGATGATTCGGTGGAAAGATGAGGTTTCTCTCTCAAAAATGATAGCTTTTGGGACAGAGAAAGAGCAGAAACTCAGGGAGGAAGCAGCCTTTAGAGCCATTCCTTGTGGTCAGTCCACAAAGTAGATAAGCTTTCTTGGAGGGAAATATTTACAATGTGGAGAGAGAGAAATAGAGAGATCAATCTCTCACACAAATATCTACAAGAAGTAGACAACTTCACAAACATCCAACATAACCTCAGGTCCACAAAACAAGTTTCCTGCATAATCACAATCGGTTAAATCACATAAAGATAAAAAAAAAAATATATATATATATATATATATACACTATTAGTAGTTTTAGGAAGTATGCCACAATCAATCTTAGTTGATTATTTTCTTTTCAATTTTTTTTGTTATCCTTTCTATTCAATTGTTTACATAATCTTTTGAAATATATAATACTAGCTATAATTCAATTAGTGTTTATACTATTACATAAAGCGGAACGCGTTCGACGTGAGTTTCACACATCGTCAAATTATAACTCACGTGATTTTTATAATTTGGCGACGTGTCATTAATCGATCGGATTATTGATATGTGTCAAGGATTTAAAATTTTCAATTTCGTGTAAGCAAATTCTCTATTTTACATAGATAAGTAAATTTTCTATTTTTATTAAAATTAAAAGTTGAATATTAAATATTTTATTTCTATTAAAATATTTAATATTAATTATTATACATGCAAACATAACAAAATTATAATATTTAATTAAAACGTTGTTTCATGTGATATTAAAAATCTTAAATTAATTTGGATGATATCGGTTGTAGCTCATAATATTTTAATAAGTAATAATAGTTTGTGGAAGCCCCCTCGGTCCAGTGGTTGACCAAGGGTTAATTAATGCTTCTACACCAGGAGATCAGGGGATCGATTTCCCGAAGATGCGATTATTGCAGATTAATGGAGACATGCTTATAGTAATATTTCAGACGATTAAAAAAAAAGAAACTAATAATAGTTTTATTTACATTTTAAATCTGCGGGTTATAGTTATGTGAATTTCAACTTTAAAACCTAAACTTTTAATGATATTTTTCTATTTAATTTCTCGTGTATCACACGAGACGGTATCTTTTTAAAGGAAAGTTAGTTTGTTTTGCCTTATACTTATTTTTCCTCGTATCAAACATCATTTACACATTTTGAGACAAAATTTTAAAAGTTAAAATGGTAGATTACCAAAGGAAAATGAAAACATTTAAAAGGCTAATATACATGCAGACAAATAGAAATACTAGAAAAAACTTTGGTTATATTTAATTTTACATAAGAAAAACCCAAAAGAAAAATCTTCCACGTAAAATAATAACAACATAAACATGTTAGTAATTATTAGTCATTTCTTTGTAATTATTATTGATCTTTTTTTCCATAACATTTTGAACTTAGAAAGAAGGTTCAGGATGGACGGCAGAAGCAGGAACATTATTAACATGAAGTGCTCTTTGAAGTTTCTGATGATCAAAAACTTCGACTCCGACATTAAATATTGAAGTCACCGGTCGATGATCCGACATTTTTAGCTCTGATCTCTTATAACACTCTTGTCTTATTCCTTTTCCCAACCATAATATTCTATCACACCTATTCACAAAAAAAAAATCTTTTTAAGAATCCACACATACTGCCGAAGACATTGTAGCATGGTGGTTGAATCTTAACCAATCCTCATATAACAAGGTTCGACCTTCCTCCACCACGGAGTGAAAGGAATATGTGGGGTTTATGGGCTATCGGACCGCCCTGTTGTGGTCCGTTTATTGACAACAACAAAAAAATCCACATATAGTTTTCTTAAAATGTTTGATTTAACAACTCACCAAGCAGGAGCTCTCTTCTTCTCTCCTTCTCTCAAGTTTTCTCCGGCGTAACGATCCGAATTGAATTCGTATTTATACGTTGGAGGAAACTTAATCGGCCCTTCTTTCCATCCATCAAAGACATGTCCTCTTCGTAACTCTCTAATCAACTGTTGAAATAAATTTGAATCTTGTTTTAATAACTTAAAACAAAGTAATCGTTAAGTTTCATGGACTTTCAAGTCAAAATCGATTCGTAATGAGTAAATTGGCTCATGTTACTTATATGTTACTCAAACTTTCCATCATATTTCTGATGTGTGATATTATTCTTCAGAACGAAACCTAACCTGGTCGCTGTTCTTAAGCTCGTCCCATCGCTTCTCCGCGACTAGCTTTCTTACTTCATTGTATGACATGTTAAGTCGATAATTCAAATCTCCAAACCAGAACACCTGACTGTTTAAAGAAAACACATTTTAGTAAAAATGTTTCTTGCCTTGATGTATTTGTAATCTTTTGAGGTTATTGACTTACTCATGACATGGAATCGTTCTAGGTTGATCGGTATCAAGAACCGATGCGAAACGAGTGCGACGTATGATTTCGTACACGTCAGCATTCCGGCGTTGATCAGCACCGTCTTTTTGACCGGAAGTTAAGTGAGAACATACGAAACACATTCTTGATTGAAACAACGTCATGCTTATAGAGACTGATCCCTGTAATGATCAATTATAAGCACTTCTTGATTTTGTTTTATTGGTTACTTGCGAAGAAAGATAGGGTTAGGGCTTGTTTTTAATTACCTTGTTTCCCATGTAACCCATTAAACCAACTCCGACCGGTGAGACTTTCAAGTTGTTGACGTGTCTTCTTAACCGCCGTCGGATCCAGACCGATACGTAGATTCCGACCATCTGCTTACTTACTATCCTTACATACTTGTGACTATCTTTCGCTTTCCGACACTCCTCCACCAAATCTTCCGGCAATCCATAAGTATTTCCGATCTTGTTTCCTTCTTCATCTCCGTCGTAGGAAGACGAATCTCCGTCCCATGAATCATCGGACAGCATTTTCCCAGCTTCTTCCGTTTCCGACGAGGAGGAGAAGTTACTATCATTCTCTTCTTTTATATCATTCCAACTCAACTTTAGGGTTTCAAAGCTCCGTGACCGTTTCATGTTTCTTGCGTCATAAGCAAACCTACTAGCTCCTAGTGGATTCTCCGGTAGCTTAAACCCTAGCATCGCGTTGCTGCTAAACACTCTCCTTAGCTTCTCCTCCGATCCAACAATCTGCGGTTTCTCGTCTAGAGCTCTCTCAGGCCAGTCCATATCCAGATTCTTCACTGGTTCGAGTCTCGGTAAAGCGGTTGCAGCATCGATGTACTCATTTGTAGCTAAGTCTAGCGACTGATCCGCAGCGAGATTCTCGACCATAACATCGACGATAACGGACTTTGTTTGTTCCGTTAAGATAGAAGATGTCGGTGCGCTATGAGATCTATGAAGAACGTTGTTGTTGCAGCTTGAAGATTGATCATAGACTAATTCATTATGAGATTTGTTTAGCGTTCTACGGATTATCGATTCCCATTTCGGAATCGGACCTCTATCTTCTGCCCCGAAAACGTTTCCGGCGTTTAACGGAACCACTTCTTGAAACCTGTAACGTGTAGTTTACGTAAGCTAAAAAGAAAATACAGATACATCATCATCAAAAAACAGAGGAAATTTTTTTTACTCTGTTTTTTTTCAGAAACAGAGGAAGAAACTTTTTGTAGTTATTAATTAACTTACCCGATGATGTAAATATCTGAAGGGTTATCAGTAGAAAGCCAATCTTCAATCTCAAGATCATCGGACGGTCGTTTTCCGGCGACGTTCCATGTAGCCACCGTCACTCTATAAGTCAATTTCACCGGAAAATAATGTCTCAGAGATAGTTTCACAACCGGAGAAAAGATGTAAAATTCCAGAAGTACCCTTACTTGATATCCTTTGTGTTTATGTATTGTGCTCGCAAAGTCTCCGATTTGCCTCGCCGGTGTTTCTTCTCGTAACCTCTTGCGCCACCGTCTGCAATTTTTTTCTTTTGAATTGTTTATTATATTACTCAAATAATAAAATATAAACAACAAAGAGAAAAAAAAGACAAGAGTCTTTGCCTGAAAAGTCAACTTGGTTTCTTTCACAACCACCATGGTTGTCTTCTTCAGTTACACAGTAAGCTTCAGCAACATCGTTGACCGAACATACTGTAATAAAAATGGAACCAAGATTCATCAAGATAAAAACTATAATCCAAAATTGGATCGATTTTTTTTTAAATAATAATAATCAACTTACTGTCGTCTTCACTCTCGTTCTCTGTATCAGTTTCATCTTCACTAAAGTCATAAACTTTCGGTTTTATATTTAACCATTTATTCATCACAATCGATGGCCAAAACCTCTGTGTTTATCGTCAAGAACAATAACAAATATCAGAAACTTTCGTAATCAGTGAAAACAAAAATCTAAAATCAAAACAAGAATCATACTTCAGGGCGTTTCCCACGTCTTGTTTTCATCGTCTACAATCTCTCAAAAGATTTTAAGTTTTGGGAGAAGTTTTTGAGGAGAAGTTGAACAGAGGAAGTGTAAGAGTTTTGATATTTATAAGAGTGACAGAGACCAAGAAGTAACGAACAAGAACAAGAACAAGAAGAAAGATGGCAAAAGAAAATGAGAATCAAATAAGAAGACGTGTGATGTCCAAAATAATATTTTAATTATTTTTCTCTGATATTATTTTTGGGATCGTTCGAAGAAAAAAAGAAGCTACTCAAAGCTATGGCTGTTATTTAACAACCTAAAGAATCAAACTACAACTTGCGTTTCACTTTTGTTTTTTAATATTTAGATTAATTTGGGGGAAGACATATTAAAATAAAACTATAAAGATGACAAATCTATTTCTTTGATGTAAAACTTGACCTAAATCATTTTTCTAATATATTTGATTTGAATTTGGATAATATATATATATATGGATAATCATTTTTCAAATATATTCCATTATATAAGATTTTTAGTTACAATTGTGAAATTTAAGAAATGTTCTTTTTTTAATCAAAATGTATTATTTATATTTATATAAAAATCTTCTGACTTTTGATTGAAATTTTAAGATATATTTATTGTAATACTGACGTGATAAAAAAAAGTTATTGTAATACCGAAATTGTGCTAAATCTTATTCATTTTAGAGTTATTGTTATCTTTTAAAGGGTTCACGGCTGCGAGTTTCGCTACTTGGGTTCGAATTCCGCTACTGAGGATTTCACATGCGGTCCTCAGCGTCCGAAACCGACGGTTTGGAGTTGTCCTTATGTGACCGCGTGTCCTTCGTACCGACATGATAGTGTGGACTGCTGGTTCCTCAGACCCCTACCGACTAGTCTGGATTCACCTTGGTGAAGGTCAAGACACCCGAATTATAAAAAAAAAAAAGTGAAAAAGAAAAAATAGAAATAAAAAACCTATAAAAAAAAACCAGAAAGAAGCAAACAAAATTTGATTCAACACTAGTACTATTAATAAGCGATCTTTTTTCTAACACAAAAAAACACTAGTACTATTAGGATAATATTTAATAAGCGGTCTTTTTGGTATACAAAAAAAAGTCAAAATGTCCCTTTCTTAAGCAACAAATACATAGGATTAATTTCCCATTATGAGTCTAGCTCCAGCTAATAATTTCAGCCATATAGTCGGCCAAAAGATAGATTATTTATTTGACTAATGTTTGATTTAATAGTATTATACGATAAACTATGAAATGAAACCATTTAAAAACGACATAAAATAAGAGCATGCGTTTTATCACCCTCTTTTTAAAAAAGTTTTCTAATTGGTTATGTATCTTCCAAATGTTGTGCTTAAATTTTAAAATCTTTAGCAAACAAAATTGTATTTAGAAAAGTGTTTTGCCAACGAAATGTTGGCCAAATGGTAAAAAGTTCCTTTATTAAAAGAAAAAATCATGGGTTCGGATTGTCTTGGAGGTTGGTTCGTCAAAGATAAATATTTTACATGGTTTGATCATGTCCTCGAAGGATTAGGGCCATGAATCTGGTTATTAGAAAAAAAGATTGTATTTTCAAAACTCCAAAAAGGTGAATATGTTGGATATCCACTCTACATATAAGAAATGTCCTATCCATTATATGAATATACCACAACTAAACATAGACTCATCCAAAGTCTACTTGCTAAAGAAGTTGTGGGTGGTTACTAGGCAAAGTAGGCTGCTTGGTGTGGGTTTTAGGCAATGGTGGAGTTGATGAGTTTGCTAGGTTCAAACTAATGGCAAACTTCTCCACAACTTTTCCGTTGATGTCTATGTCAGTTTAGGTTAGAATTTATTTGGCATCGACTTTGTTAAAGTTAAGTCCTTAGACCATCCACAATGGTGAACCTCTCTAAGGGGTTCTTAAATTTTGTGTAGAAGATTTAAAAAAAAAAAAAAACAAACAAACAAATCAATGCACCAATCGCGGGTCGCCACGTCGTGGTGGGACCCGTAAATAGTGCAAGCAACCCACCAAGAAGGAGATGCTAATTAGGTTATTTTGAGCATGAGTTTTTAACTATTTGTCTTGGTTTTTGTGTTAAAAACCCTCTAACATCCTCCATTGGGGATGCTCTTAAAAAGTCCCGAACTTGGTATATTTTGAACGAATTGAGAACTCAATTTTATGGAGACGGATTTTGGACAAAACCAATATCTATCTGATTTCGAGCTGGTTTGGCGATAACTTGATTGGAGAAGCTCCATTCTCATCGTTCTTTCGATTTATTTTACCATCCTTAGGTGAAATTCTTTTCGTTAGTATTTCATCTTGTTGGTATCCGAGTTCGAAAATTTTGTGGATTACAAGCAAAAAATGATTTGGACTTCTATTTTTGAAGTAAATGAGACTTAAACAAACCAATTTAGAGAAACTTAAGATAATAAAAAAAAATTCGAATTTCTTTTTAGTCTAATTATGGCCGGAAGCTAATGTTTCTATAATTTCATCTTAGGATCGGTTCCGAAGTCCAGTACGACCTATACTAATTCTATCGAAATTCTGAAAAATGTATAAATAACTAGACATAAATGTTATTCCACAGCATAATTCGATTCATGTTGATCCAGAGTTTTGTAAATAATATTGCTGTCCATAAATCTAGAACATTAAAAGAAAACATAATTACATTAAATTATGACGCCCATGCAATGCAACTTGTGAAAAAAAGGACGTAAGTCTCAGAGTAATCAGAAAAAGTTTCGGTTGACCGCGCTAAAATAAATTAGTTTAATTCATTAAAGTGGTAATATTTAATTTATTAATCAAGTTTAGCTAATCATGGCACGAAAAGTGTCAAATGATTAAAGATGTTAAAGCATATAAAAATCACGTTAATTAACTAGTTGACCTTAAAACCAAAAAACAGTGACCATCAAATATCTAATGAGATTTTTTACCAAAATTTTAGTGGAAAATATAAATATAGAGCTAGTTTTTTTACCAAAAAATAAATATCTACATTTTATATAAAAAAGAAAAATATATAGTTTATTGCTATCATCAACGAGAGCGACGTGACAACTAATATGTAGAAAGATTATTAAGATTATTCTTAATTTAATTGGTGTTTTAGTTTCACGTACGTTAAATTACAAACTTATCATCCTCCTAAATATCCTAAATTTCCTTATAGTGTTTTTAGAAGAACAAGATTATGAAAAGCTAATCTTTAACACAAGAAACAAAATCAAAACTTATAGTTTAATTTTAAGTTGATCAAGTCGGTAAGTTGAAAACATTCGATAGGTGGATACTCTCTATCGTGATCTTAATACATAGTTGAAGTAATTATTATCAATATCTTAAATTGTAATTACCAAATCCAACACAAACATTAGACACAATTGGTAGGGCGGTGTGAAGATACTTTTTTGGACCACATTCATATATATAAGGAAAGTAATATTCACTAATTGACAGTATAATTATAATTATAACTTTAAATATATACATTGAACTTTGGTATATACTATAGAAATACTGAAATAGAATCATGCCGTAAGAAAGTTTTATAGTAGTTGTCAATGTTTTAAAAATGTTGTCAATGTCATTTGCTTTCTTCAACGTGCCAATAGAGTAACAACACGCAATTTATGCGAATAATCCACTTAGTATTCTTTAATTGTGTTTAGTTTAATTCAATTTTTATTAAGAGCTTTTAATAGACAGGAGTATTGTTATTACCACCAACTCGTAAGCTACAAATTCAGCAGCTTTGATTGGTTGAGTAGAGATCTCAATTTTGAGTATGATGGCAATAGGGAAGAGACAAAAACATGGTTTTAATTTTTGATCCGATAAGATTATGAACTTATTTGTTTTAATCGAAAAAATTGTATTGTTCATTGGAGAATATTTAAAAATGTATTATTTTTGACAAACAAAGTATTAAGTGGAGTCTGCTGAAAAGAAAATATTTATAAAACTAAAATGAATAAAAGCACAAATCTACATAAATTTTATTTTTGATGTTTATCTTATAGCAACCATAACTTCTAGTTAAGGAATTAATGGAAGAGTGAATTTGTGGATTAGTCAAAAAAAAATTTATTTATTAGTTTTTAGGTTTAACAAAAAAAAAACTAATACAATAATATAGGATAATTACTTTTGTGGCCTTGTTGTTTGAAGAAAAAATTGGGAGGAAAATGGTAAACGTTTATTGGACAAAACGATGTGAGTATTTGATTCTTAAATTATAATTTATTTTGGTTATTTGACCTAATTTTTCTCGATAGAATTTCGTAAATATTTTCTAACGTGGTAGAAATTCACGAATTGAGGTTTAGAACTTGTTAAATTTGTATCTGCTGATCTCTTATTTTCTTGCCATTTTTTTCTCCTTCTTATTATCTATTTTGTTTTCATATCACAAGTTTAGTTTGCAGCTCATTATCGTGACTTAAACATATCAACTTTATTTACGATGACAAGAAGGAGGAAACAAAATAATAAACTCTTGCAAGTTGAAAATAAGACGACAAAAGAGATTTATAATTTGCTCTATAAGTTAATTATGGAAATGAAAAATATTAACTTTTAAAAAATCCAATACTAACTAAACACATGGAAGAATATACATATCTCATGGTGGATGCCATCGCGAAACACTATTGGAATGATAATAATATGAATCCACACAAGGCATGGGATTGGAATTTTGGTCCCCTCCTTTGAAAAAATTGCACTTAAAAATTCTTCACTTCTTAATTTTCATTACAACTTAAAGTTATTTTTGTCTACATAGAATTTTCAACGATTAATAAGAGAGAAATTCTTCGATTGAGATATATAGAATTTACATCCATCTAAATACAATACAAATGCTAGTAGGTTATTTAGATTTTGTTTAGATTAGAATGAAGAATTAAAAGAAAAAAGAAACATGTTGATTCTTGTTTAGAATTTATTTACTTTCAAATGAACTCAATGGGCAAAAACATGAAAACAGTTGAAAAGATTATAAAACATGTAATTTATCAACAACAAATTTATAGTAAAAGTGAGGAAGAATTAATTAACTTAATATAAATAAATTTCTTTGACCGGTTCATAATAGAGGGTAAATGTTTTTAGTCAAGTGGTTATATGATCACCACATCGGTTATCTCCACCAGAATTCGACTACAATAGAGTTATTTGACTATGGATTGAGTCTTTTCGACCTAAATGATTGACGAAAAAAACAATTTACCATAGAAGTCTAAAATTTGTATTTAAAAACAAAGTCCATGTTACTTTTACAGAAATAAACAAACATCCGAGTAACTTTTGCAGCAAAACGTCCTAAACCTTAAACTATGTTCAGGCTTGTCAGGTATGTTTGGCAAATTCAGTCAGGTCTTAGGATTCTTAATTACCACTAATAATTTAATGATCTTGCTGATTTGAGAGGAAGGAGACAATAAGTGAGAAAATGCCACAAGATAACTCTCTACACTAACCAATTTAAATTAATCTTTTCTTTTTCTTAATTAATTTGTACTAATATATAGTACATGATTTTTCTATAATATCTCTAGTTTGAACAATATTTTAAAAGAAGTAGAGTCTAGAAGATGTTTGGAGCTTGAAGATGATTGGACACTCCAATTTTATACTATGTATCGTTCTAAGTGAATTAAAATCTTAGGTTTTAATAGCGTCAAAACAGATGTTTTTTTTTTGCCGTCAATACTCATTCATTAAAGTTTTGGAGACGAATACTTCCCACTAGAGGAAGCGGCACAATCTTGAAGCTTTTAAGAGTAAATATAGAGTTTTTTCCCTTCTCTTTTTGGATAGGGTTTCTGCGGTGTCATTCAAAATTCAAGAAATATAGACAATACTAAACCCTGTAAAGAGTTCAAGGCACTAAAATCTTCAAACTCAAAGTGAATGAAGATTACTGCAGACTAGATAGACGCCTAGACAAGTTTACACATCCATTATATCAAAACCTAACAATTTTGTAATTCCATTATCGGCAAAAAAAAACAATTTTGTACAATTTTGTAAATTATTTATTATTTTATAAATTAATATAGTAAATTATTTATTATTTTATAAATTAATATCGTCTATGTTAAATAATACTTTTTGCTAGTTTCAAACCTATTAATCTATTTTCTCTTTAGTAGAATAAGTTCAAACTTGCATATTTTTCCATCTTATGTAGTTTTCTGGAAAAAAAAATTCATATTGTAATTTTTTATTTGAGATCATAGACTTAAACTACTCTATAAGAATTTACTAAATTTAATATTTTGAAACTTTTTTTTTACATTTTATTTACTAAAACTACAAAATTACTCATTGTGCATAAACATTTATACATTTTGTATACCTAAAAGTCAAGTATACCTAGCAAATTCGACGCATTTTAAATAACTAATTTTTAACATTTTGATTATCTTTGTTATGAGAAAAAGAATATGGTCCACCAAAAAGCGTGTAGACTCGTATACAAAATTCACAAGCAATATCGCAAGACGCAAGGTAAGCACTCACATCATCACGACCATACAACAGTCTGGAATTTTTAACGATGCATAGTTTTATATGGGTGAAAAGTGACATTTAATAATAATTTTTTTGATAAAATGTGAAATCTTATCAAAAAGTGACATCTAATAATATTATAGCTAATTTCGGAATTAACTATTACTTCTTCAAATTTTAAGAAATATACTTTTTTCATAGTGGGGGCGAACCTAGGTAGCTAGAAAATCCAGTGACATGCAAAATAATGACTACTCCGTTTGTCTTCAAATATAATAATTGGTACTTTATATTCTAATACATATGGTTTATATCATTGTAATACATACTAAAAAAAATCTTATCTTGTACATATTAAAAATATGTAATGATATAGCAAGGACGATAGTAGTTTGATCATAATAATTAGAATGATACGTAATATTTATGAAATATGGTGATCTTTTGTCTTCATACATTCTATTAGGTATTGTAATTTTTTTTCTTATTTAATTTTATTATACGATTAAACGAGAAGCGAATACAAAGTCGGCGATTATACGATTATAACTCTGGAATCACAAACCGACAATTGAAACTCAACCCGGAGCCTCTAGTCGGGAGCCTAAAAAGTACGACCCCCGGAAACACAAAAAAGGATAATAAACCAAATGAAAACCATTAAAGAAAGATTATACTAGCGTTTTGAAATTGTTAGTAATTAAGTTCTTTGCATTAGTAAGCTTAGGAATTGAAAGGTTCGGCAATCTCATTGTATTCATTTTATCGCTCCTAATGTATCGAAACCACGAGAATGCGAACTAATCAATTCACTCGAAAACCACTCAGATCTTTAGAAGGATTTCGAAATCCACTTGCGCCAACTTAGCCTTATTCTGAACTTGCATAAGAACCTATTAGGTATTGTAATTAATATCAATAATCTATTTGCAATAATTAAAACAATGTAAACATATATACTATTACTATACACATATTACATTGTATGTACATCCATACACGATATATATATATATATATATACACCTAGATGGTGTGTGTAAACATATAAAAGAGAGAGAAATGCTTGTGTACGGAGTTGTACCAACAAGGTGCTGTGTTGAGAAATATTGGCCCCTCAAGAGCCCAAAGGAGAACACTTATGACTTAAAATGATCAATACGTTTGTTTGTTTTAAACCTTCACGTTGACCCGTAAATTTTAGGAGGGGAAATTACGACCCACACAAAAAAAACATTTAACTTTTGAACGTAGCAAAAATGAGAAGGAGATACACTACATCCTTATGAAGTGGTTACTCGGCCCTACGTACAAGTAGTTCACAATTATGCATATGCTTTTTTTTCGAGAAGAAAAAATTCACCTCTTTGACGGGAACCCAAACAACGTAAATAGTCATTCCCAACGCGAATCGAATTCTGGTGGCAGAAGTTACAGTTGCAACCTCTTTGCCACCAAAGCTGACTCATTCTGGTCATAGACTTCTCTTTGTTTGAGGAAGAAAACTTTTAGAAAAAAATTCAAAAATAAATATATGCACATTTTCCTATTTAGATTTAAAACATACAATATCATACTTGACATGGATTTTAAAAATCAAATCACATCATTTTAAGTGAAAACAAACCATGAGACTAGGAAAAATTCTTTGGGGGTTCAATTTATGAATGAAGAAAAGAATAGGGGTTGGAATAAATATATAAAAACACCAAAATTCAAAAATAAATATATGCAAATTTTGGTATTTAGATTTAAAGCAGACAATATCATATTGGACATTGATTTTAAAAGTCAAAAACACAACTTTTTAAGTCGAAATAAACCATGAGACTAAAAAAAATTCATTTGGGATTCAATTTATGAATGATAAAAAGAATAGGGGTTGAAATGAAATATAAAAAACCAAAATTTGGTAGATGTCGGCTATAAACTTATAATTCTATAAAGTACCATTAAGGTACCAACACACAGCTGTGAGCCACTTTGTAGTAACTCACCCACAAACGGCGACGTTTTTTTGTCCCTAACCACTTACCTTCTTCCTAGACATTTCCTTGAACATTTTTTTAAAAACATTTTAAAAATTGCGAAAAAGATATAGTTTGAAAGATTCGTTTTTAAATAGTATTTAAAAAAAAGTTGAGGGTGATATTGTTGTTTGTATACAAAATTACAAATTGGAAGTGGAATGTTTGATCTCTCTACATCACAAATCATTATATATCTTTTGTTCCATACTTTGGGTTTTAGAGAATTTGGAGATCCCACCTTGCAAGATCAGTGGCATTATCAATCACATATACACAATAGAGGTAATGTCTGAACAATATGTGAAAACGTATACCTAAGATAGACCAGAAACTATGTCTACATGGGGACAAACCGTTTCTAATAATAAAAAATTTGTTTTAAAACAAAAATTAATATTATCGTGAGATCCCGATTTATAGAGACAAAATAATGTATTAAGAGAGTTTAAAAGGATTTATTTTACTACATATGTCATCAAAATATACTTATTTTTTTGTCGCTAGTCCCGATAGATATCAACAGTTAAGTGTGCTTGTAAACACTACTAGGATGTGTCTTTCTGAACTATTAGGATAAATGATTTTTTGAGAAGTGATTTGCGAATCATGTGAGTGAGGAAAAAATACTAAGAAAAATTGTGTAGTGATTGTATGGACAGTAAATCATGATTTTAAAGTCTCTCTGGCGTAACGCTTCTGTCTGTCGAAAAGAATGAGTCTACGAGTCTAGAGAAAGACCCCGAAGATACACGGGATGAACAGACGAGGTTATTACAATTATATTTATCCATATATTTCGCTAGTAGAAGAAAAGGTAAGACTTGCACTCGCAAACTTGTCCAAGATCCAAGAATCCAGCTTATTCAAGTAACTTAAAATCATGTGATTTCACCAAATAAGTATATTATAATTTATGAAAGTTGGTTCACTCCAAACTATAGTTGGTTTCCATTTGAGTTCTGCCGAACAAATTAATGTCTTCAGATAGTTGCACATGTTACACGATTATATATCTTTTAAATTTCGTATTTTGCCTACTTTTTTTTCCTGAATGCAATTTAAATAGTTGACTTCTGACATTGTTGATTTTCTATACATAGTGTAGAATAGCATAAAGCCATTTTAGAATTATACATCCACTCGGTTTTATAAATTGAATTTGTGGGTTTTTAGGCGTGCTAGTAGGACCTTCTAATTTCTTTTTTTTTTATTACCATTTTATCAAAATTTTCTTCTTTGTATCATATCATAAGCTGAAAAATCAATAGCTAAGTTTTGAACATTTCTCATTTTTCAAGGCCCAATTTAAAATTTTAGTCTGCCTTTTTCCAGGCCCAATATAAAATTTCAGTCCGTCTATATAGAAAAGGAAAGAGTATATATTTTATGCATTTATAAAATTCGTTTACGAGATTGATTAAAGGGGATGTATTAGATTGAATATTTTGGAAGAGTAAGGTTTTAGAAAATTTTGGTGAATTAGGAATGTTATTGTGATTTTTTTTTTTTTTGAAATTTCCTGCAATCCTATCTAAAACCATATGATTTGGATCCTTGTATTTTTATAAAAAAAACTCCACTAAACACTTTAAGATCATTCAAAATCAACAATTTAAATTTTTTCCAATAACACTAGATTTGGTAATACATTTTAAAATCACTACTCTAATAACACTAAAATTTTTTAAACAAATTAATTTTTTATTTAAATAAAATGAAATTTCAAATTTTAATACAATCTCTATTTGAATAGGTACACTCCAATAAGTATTTATAAAAATGAGGATTATAATGATATCGTATATTTTTTTTGTTTCATCACCCACAAAATTGTCAATTAGTATTAAATTATTTAAACGGGACCCGTTTCCGACAAAACCCCACAAAAAAAGATACACACAGCGACACAAGTCAGATTCCCACTTGTCAGAATCTCGTACCCGAAGATCTATTTTATTTACAGCCGCAGATTTAACTTCTGGTCCTTAAACTAACATCGTCAACCATATCTCAACCGTCCGATCTTCTTGAATATTTATAATAATAATAACTAAAACAAATATTTTTCATGACAAAAAAAAAAAACTCTCTACTAGATCCGTATCAGTTCCAACTCAGACATGACGTCATCACATTGTCATGCTTAAGGATACGTCAGCGGTGACGGCGACGACGACGAGAACCGTTGATTAGACATGAAGAAGAAGAAGGGACGGCTGAGATTCCTTGACGCGAAAGCTCGGCCAAAACGCTATCGGCAGACGGCGGTTTTAGCCCGAGCGGTAGCGGCAGCCACGGTTTGCTTATCGCTTCTTTAACCACTTGATCAATCATTTCATCATCCTGACACCACCCGACCCAAAAAATTTTAATTTCACGTACAATAAAATCTCTATAAATTAATATCGTCGGACTGAAATATTTTATTAATTTTAAAAATTATTAATTTATAGAGATTATTTATGTCAAAAAACTCAATTGAAAGCTAGAAAAAATTATTAATTTATCAAGATATTAATTATCGGATACTAACTTAGGGATTTATATTTCTTCACTTACCGGTTGAGTCGCCGGAATTTTTTGAAAGCTGGTTTCAGCTCCGTTGGAATATTGATATCTACCGTCGATAGTATTCTGCGACAACAAAAAAACTAAGTTTCTTTAAAGTTCTTGAAAACAAAAGAAAGAAAACAGATTTATTTAATAAATTAAATTTCAAATATATAAACTTATAATTATATTTGTGATAATATTCACCGGAAGAGTATTGAATGATTCGGTCACCGGAGGACCAATCGGACAACCCCACGCATTAGCATTCACCTAAAACACATTGTAATATGTCGTCAATCTTATATTATACTATTAAACATTACAATTTTTTTTGCAAAATTTTAAATATATTTGTTTAACCAATTGTATTTTACAGTTTTTTAAGTCATTGATATTGAGTTCATTTTTTCGAATGATACATTTTGATAAATATATTTTTTTTAATATTTGCTTCTTGCGAAAACATTTTGTATTTTAGGGAATGTTTTTAGTATACGTATAAGCGATCAATTAGAGTGTTGTTAAATTTTGAGCTGACGAAACTTTCTTGTAGTAGTAAATGTTACCGTTGGATAAGGTGGTTTCCAATGCCAAGGAGGTGGTTGACCGGACGACTGCAACGGCGGTGGCCACAAAGGCGGAATCGCTCCAGGCGGATGAGCACCGGGAAGACCAACACCCCATACGGGATAAGCCATTACGGGACGGTGATGCTGCTGAAAACCGTTATAAGTCCGTTGAAAATGTCTATGGTGGTTATGGTCCTCCTTTGGAAGAATACTTCTCCTATGCATCCGAAATTTCTGCTCAAAACATTCGGTAGCGGTTTACAAAATTTCGATAAATGTTATATATCAGAGAGGAAGAGTTCAGTATAATTACCTGAAGGTGACTAGCTACATTGTGTCTTGTTAAGCCATCTACTTTCATCAACTCAAGAATCCGCGAAGGTATCGCTTGATCAACTCCAAGTTGTTCTACTGCTTGCACAAACTTCTTGTGTAGTTCTTGCGTCCAATCCACCTTGAGAAAAGAATGTAATAGGAATGATCGACAAGAGCTTGAATCGTTTAGTGCTAAGGAGTATAAAATGAAACTCAACATTACCTTCTTTCGATTAGCTTTGTTAATGGATAAATTCTTGATCCCGGATGATTTCTTGATAGGTTTAGTGTCATAATTGATGGAATCCGTCTTCTCGCTTTTGAGATCTTTGGTTTCGCCTTCTTCTTCTTCTTCTTTTTCGCGGTCTCCTCTCTCTTCTTTAACAACCACTTTGTCGTCATCTAATTCGCGATTTGTAGTGTCGACTGATTTAGATTCACCGATGTCTTGATCTTCCGTGTTCTCCCTATCGGTGGAGCAATTTATGTTCTCTTGACAACACCCGTCTAGTAACCATGAATCTTGTTTTAATTGCGGAGTTGATGGTGCTGGATCTTTTTCATCGGTTGTCACATCGATATCACCTTCTAAACGAGGCAACGAGACAAGTGATTCTTTCGCGGGCTTAAGTGATCTCGAAACATTACTTCCCCCATCACTAAATGCCTAACATCAAATAAGTATACCCGTCTTACATTAGTACTATTTCACGTAAGAAGTAAAGAAGCTAAAGGCAAAAATGAACCTTATGAACGACGTGCTGCCAAATATTCTTTAGTTTCTCCGATGATAGCGGTTTTTGAAGGAATTCAACTGCGCCAAGCTGGAAAACACTCGTCAATTCTCATCACATAAACCAACATTTTCATACATGTAAAGCAAATGCAAGCCGCACCAATCACTTACCGCTATACATTTCATCGTAGTTGTGATGCAATGATCATTCGAAATCACTGTAAAGACAAAGACAAATCTACACATTAACCAACTTTTCGTTATGTAAATATTCAAAGAACTTAAAAAGGGTACTTGTAACGGTTCACAAACTTATAGTAGGAAGGAGGTCCTTGGCAGCTTTGAGAAACTTGAAACTCTCATTCTTCGCACTCGTATTAACCTCAACTATCGCAATGTGGAAGCTCTCGGGGTCATTGATAACCGCAGAGAGAGCTTCGGATTCATCAATGAATGTAGTGACTGCAAGAAAGTTCCAAAAAACCAAGAATTGAATGCATACTCTTTAACACTCAAAAACAAAAAAACCGCGCAAACAAGGGTCCAAATAGTTTGGATTCCGGCTCCAAAAACACCGCGGATTAGGGGAAAAAACCTCAAAAACACCGCGGATTAATGAGTTTATTAGATGCAATAATATCTATATCAAAATTCTATAAATGTCATTGTCTACACTAACAAAACTCCAAAACATAACTGCACAACCATATACTACTTCTGTTTCAACTTTAAAGTAAACTTACTAAAACGTTGCGTTTTACTGTATAATATTAACGTCCTTCTATTTTTGGTCTAAATCCATTAATAGGCTATCAAAAAAAAAAATTTGGAATCGTCACGGGACATGCAATAGCTAAAGTAACACTAAAATCAAAAAGCATGTATATTTGGCAAATATTATTATTTTATTTATACATAAGTTATGTAACATAACCACTAAATAATTAACATAGTTTATACTAACAAAAAAATATAATTAATATAGTTATTTTAATCAAGCCAAAGAACATTAGTAACTTACCGATATAGTCCAATGATTCAAGCTTTGATCGAGTTTCGTCGGCGGAGAAGTCATAGCCGTCGCCGTCGCCATCACCGCCGTTGAGGAGGAGAAGAATCTTAAGTCCTTTAGGAAAATTTTCCCATTTTGATATATCATTAACGGTAACAACCATAGCTGGTTTTGCATCGTTTTCGCGGCCACCACTGCCGCTTCTCGCCGCCGTCACACTCGTCTCGTGTAGATTCTAGTAAACTAAATAATTTGATTAGTAAAAAAATTATAGAAAATTGAATATAATTTTTTTTTTTGGTAGAGGAATAAACATATAGAAAAGTAAATATACAAAAGGTGTATGTATTATTGATTAGATAAGAATAATTCATGAGGAACTTGTTTGAAGAGTGGACCACCATGCCATGAAATCTAATAAAGCTTTGAATCATTTGAGAGTGAATATATTAATAGTTTAACTGATTTTGATTGTTCTTGTTACATATTAATTAGTTTTAATTGTTGTTAACTCGTGCATGCAGCGTATATAATTAATAAATAATTAACTTGAAAGATGGACTTGTGACAACTAAAGAAGAAGAAAGACAAATCCCTTAAATTTAGGGAAAATTTGAGAGAAATAATAATACCTAGAGAGAAAAATATTTGTGATCAAATCAAAAGTTGTACTTTCTTTAAAATTGATTTTATTTTTTTCCTCACTTGGCAAAAAGAAAGAGAAGATCCCAAATCAAGAGTTTTCTTCATAGAGAAGAGATGCTCAACATCACATGCAATTACCATAGAAGTGATCAAAAGAAAAAGCATAGCTTTGTATTTATAAAGAAAAACATAAACATTCACAATCAAGAAGTCAAATTAAAAAAGAACCTGAGAGTGTTTCTTGCAGATCTGCTAAAACCCTCTCTCTCTCCTTGTATGTCTCTCTCTTTCTCTATCTCTCTGACCTTACTCACATTCAAAGTTAAAACCTTTGGGTTGATATGGCAACTTTAGAGAGAGAGAAAATGGATGGAGAGGTGTGTAATAGGTTGGTGACTAGTGTTGTTATTGTCATTGGAGTTTTACACAAGATAAAGGGAAAGGCCTCATTAAGATAAAGGTTAACTTATAACATATACAATAAGATAAAGGTTGATGAATTATAAAAAAATAGAATGGATAAAGGTTAATTGACTTTTTAATTTTTTTTAACTCTTGGATTTTATTAAAATTGTAAGAACCATATACATACCTGCAAATTATATAACGAAAAAGAAGACAATGATAAACATGATGGATAACAATGATCTTACCTATCCTATTCTTGGATGGTTTTCTCCCTGAGACATTGATGACAATTATGTCAAAAGTTAATTTTACTTCACACTGTTTGCTCTCCTTTTATCCAAAGTTAATTGACTTTTTAATTAATATATAACTTTAGTTTCCTCTTACAAAAAAAGAAAAGTATATCCCCCCACTTAAAATACCATTATATCCACATTAGCCAAAAATTAATTTACAAATTAGGCATTTGCCAGATATTTTAACAAAAAATAAATAAAATCATATTGACATTTTGTGTTGCTTCTTCATCTTTTGTTAAAACTGGATTAAAGCACACGTTATAGGCGGATAAAATAAGTTCAAAATATAGTTAGAGTATTAAAAGTTTAAATTTGTAACTTACGTAAAAAATATCTATATAGTTAAATTCTTTTATTACGACACATATTTTATAGGTCTATCATATTTTAAGTTTGGTCGGGTAGCGTGTGTTCAACATTAGACTATGATACCATGTTAAATTTTACGGTATTTCAGTTTATTACAATAGATGAATTGCTCCACATTACTTATATTTTATGTAAAATCTCCATCATATTTCCGATGTAGGATATCATTCTCCACATTTGTCCGTCTCATATGTTCTTTAGCGTTTTGCAAATATTCTTGTGTGCGTCATAAGAGTTCTTGACTTTTATTTGATGGTTTTCTATGTTTGTGGAAGATTATTTTGTAGAGGTACCAAACTTTCAAACTCCTTGCACAAACTATAATGATGACATGTGTGTGTAATTTTCAAAGCAACAATTGAAGTTAACCAAACTTTCCTATTTTAACTAAACCTACTTTCTTTTCTTCTATCCTACTCTACCCTCGCTTACACTAGGTTTTAAATACCCCTATATATTCATAGGATGAGATTATATCATCGTGTGTAATTATAGCCATGGCAATGATAGCTTATTAGTACATATAATTAATGTTAAACTACTTTTTAAATAGAGTCCAAGGGGCAAGCGCCTGTTCACCAAAAATTCGAGATCGAAAGTTCGAATCTCGGGTTGCGCGGTTGTGCGCGTAAACCCCGTATGTGGGGCTATGGGCTACTGAATCGACCCGTTGTGATCTGGACCCCTCGTATGTGAGAGGTAAAATTCTCGGTACTAAGATAGAGCCGCCACCGGACCGGTCTGTTGTGGCCTAGTTAGCTGACAAAAAAAACTACTTTTTAAATAAATTTAAAAGCAAATCTACGTACCATATGTGGTTACTTGTTATTATAGATCAGTATGAACACATCGATTAAAATACGTCTGTTTTTTGTATAGACCATAATAAACCATGCACGATAACATTATACTATAGAACATAATAATAAACACGCGGAGTGAATCACATCAAGTTCAACTATATTTAAACTTCAAAATTCTAATCATGCAAAAAAAAACTTTTATAGTGATTTTTTTTCCTTGGTTGTGATGTTAGATAAAAAAACAAATAACATTGACTGTTGTAATTATGCATATACAACAACCAATTGAAACTTCTAAGTTTAATACTATTTTGTAACGGCAATAATGAAACTTTAGTTGGACCATATCCAATTGTGATTACTATTTTTAAAATGACATAATAAAGGTACGAACTTGTGTTATTAATGCTATTTTTCTTCTTTACTTTTTAGTTGAAATTTAAGAAAAGTTCAACAATGCAATTGCTTTGGAAAAAAAGAAAACATAATATAATGGAAACATTTCATTATTTTATGGTCTTTTGCACTATTGAATTGAATAATTGCTTTCGCTATTTCGTTCCCTAGTGACCATACAAAGCTTTTTTTAAACATAGTCGGTATATTATTCGAGTTTTTTTTGTCAACAAATAGATCACAATAAAACTGTCTGATAGCATACTTAGTTCTATATATTCTTTTTACTTTGTGGTGGAAGAAAATCCAATCATAATGCTTTTGAAAATTGGCTTTAGAGACTCAATCACCAGATTATAATATTCTCGGTTCGAGCTTATTTAACATATTGCTTACTTTCTTATTCCAACCTATAATTAAAAATCTTATAAAAAAGCGATATTATAACATTTCCATAAGCCTCTAACATAATTCGAAAATGTTGAAACACTTTACTTTATCAAAAATAATTCACGCTCGAATTGATAGAGCTTGTACATAACGTACCAATCGTGATAAGTTGTAACGTATTATTTAACTGAGCCAATAATAGAAAGAAAACAAAAAGCATTTATATGAGGCTGTGGTAAATATAAAGGTAAATAATAATACTGATGAATAATAGCACATAGTTATTGAGAAGCCCATAGTTTCAAATGGTGGTTTTTGTAACTCAAATCTCTATTTCTTTACATATATGAAAATATAATATGTTGGTTTATAAAACACAAAACAAAAACAACATATTATTCGAGTCATGATTGACAAATGCGGGGGTCCGGGGGCATGCGGCTCCGCGGTACGTGGACTTCCAACTAGACTATTTAAAAAGTCGGTTTTGATGCTATAAATATATAAGGCTATAAATAAATGATTCATTCGTATATATCATACAAAAATTCTAGCACATGCGTATATTTCAATTTCGCTTTCTCTCTACATTTTTGAGTTTTTCTTCTAGATTAACTCGTTTATTCATAACAATATGTATACTAGACACATCTTATCTTCAAAAGGTATACCATCAAAGAAGACGTAGCAAAACCATATTTGAAAACAAAACGACAATGTATACTTACTCTTTATGTTTGATGTGGAACGTGAAACAGACAACTAACATTTGTCAAAATTTGTTTGTTTATGTATGTAACTGAGTGAAGTTCTTTCTCTGACTTTTAGTGTGTCCCTATGCTCTTTACTCTCTATAAGTTTCTTCTCTCTTTTAATTATAGTCACACATATTTTTTTCTTTTTGATAAATTATAGCCACACAAATTTCAACTCGCCTTTTCAACTTTTTACTGAAATAATTTGATGAGGAATTATATTTGAAATCTCTTCGTTATAATTTGATGAGGAAAAAGATTGAAATAATTGCTCTTAGTTTACTATGATTAAAGGTTTTAAAGTAGTTAGTACTTGTTGAATCATTATGTTTTGTGACTAATCCCTGAAAGAAAATCGTCTACGGGTAGATTCGTTTTCCGGATTTGTAAATAGGCCGAAAGCAAGAGTTTATATCCGTGTGGTATCCAGAAACAAATGTGTTATGGTTTCGCATAGCAGGAGATCGAACTCGTAACGTGTTAACGTTATGAACTCCGTCTCTTACTATTTGACCGCATCGTGGTGGACATATGTATACGTTGTGGTGAGTGAATGTGTATGATGAAAGTCACGAAGACAAAAGGTGACCCATGACAACTGCAGCTTTGTACCAAAACAGTAATATCCATTTATGTACAACATACTACAATAATGTCATTCTACTATTGATATTTTTAAACAATTTCTACTTTTAAATTATTCAAAATCATCGAGAATTTTCCATTTAAAGACATAATTTTTCTTTATAAAAATACTTTTTTTTTTAGTAAGTGTCAACATTAGAACCCAAAAAATTTACAACAATAATACATATTAGTCTTTGATCATATTTTATATTGCATTTCAACAATTTCCACATCTTTCTTTCATGGAAAATATAATTTTTGATAAGAATTTTTCACTGAATAACCTTCACTTGATAACATACCAAAAAAAAACTCTTGAATTCGTATCTCAATCACATAGAAATAATCATAAGTTTTGTATCAAAATGGTACAATTGTCAATGTTATTGTGGGGTTTAATTGATCTAATAAAAAGTTAACGGTTGAATCCGATAACGATGTAAATTACAGGGACTGTAAAATCAAATACCTGAGGAGTTTTTTTTTTAATTATTATTCATCTTCTTCACTGTTACCAGAAGACGTCGACGACGACGACGGACTGTTTCCATCACTGCCGGCGACCCAATACTGTTTAACGGAGACGAGAATTTTCTCCGGCACGAGAGGACCGTCTTCGTGATCCATCAATTTCGTGTCCCATCTCATTCCATCAGCGATCTTCCTCACATCGTTCAAAACATCAACTTCATCTCTGAAGATCACAATCCCTTCGGGTCGTAGAATCCGATCAGTTTCAAGAAGAATATCTTCCAATTTGCAGCTGAAGAATTGAAAATCAGACCATAACCCAAGTGAGATAAGCAGATCAAGATAACATTCATCACACTTGTGTCTGAGATTTCTCAGAAAGTTCTTAGCTTTAGGGTTAGATCAAGAGTTGTTGAATCTCAGAAATTTTGAAGCTTTAGGGTTAAATTAGGAGTTGCTGATTCTCAGAAAGTTTCAAGCTTTAAGGTTAGATCAAGTGTGTTGCTGATTACTCAGAAAGTTTGTAGCTTCAAGGTTAGATCAAGGGTTGTTGAATGTAAGAAAGTTTGTAGTTTTAGGGTTTATGATCTATGACCTGTGCTGATACAAGCTGAAGACACCATTAGCGTGAATGAAATCGTATGTTCTTGGATATGTTGAGAACCCTTCACACCTGCAAAAGGTTAATACATTGTTTTAAAGGAAAGAGAGATCATTGCGACTAATGTAAGGAAGAAGAAAGATTCGTGTAGTTCGAAAATTTTTACCAGTCATGGTAGATACCAATGAGACCTCTCTCATATACAACACTCAATGTGTTCTTTGTAATGGTTGGAATCACATTCATAACCCAAGATTTAGGCGATTCGAGTGCAGCAGCGAATCCACCAAGACCCGCATTCATATCCATCACATTACGGTATCTAGTGGAACCTATCAGTCTGTTGATTCTCTTGTACGCGGTAACCCTCTTCTTCCATAGTTTGATGTCTTCTTGGTACGATTCTGCGTTGACGCCATTAACTAAACCTTTAGAGATACTCGGGAGGAACTGCAAATAGCCTCTCTGGAAACTTCTTTAGCTTTCCTCCGGCGACTTCTTCTTCGCTTGATACTTTAGGGTACGGTGTTACACACATTTCCATCTCCTTGTACCAGATATCATCAGTGTCCTTTCTCTTGCAGGTGTTAACCGATCTCTCGCACGATCTATCGTTTATTTGCTTTCTGAAAATTGCAATGTCTCCCTTCTCATACTTCTTCTCCCAGCATAAGGACTCTGCGATTTCCTCTATTCGCTTTTGCTCGGCGTTGAGGTCTGCCTTAGTTCGGTTCCACGTCTTGTAGTAGGTCTTCCAGTTGATTGGAGGACCCGATAAGACCCAGTAACCTCCCGGTCTCAAGACTCTATCAACCTCCATTAAGTACTTTCCCTCTATATACAAGCAATCAAGAAATTAGGCAAGAAATGCGAATTTGCGCTTTATATGATCCTTGGTATTTACCGTTCGCAGTCCATGGTATCAAGCATCGAGAGCATTGAGCCATGTCAAAGGTTCTTGGAGGATAAGGAAGAAGAATTGATCCAAGAATCGGTGCAAACGACATAGTCAAGACAACGAAGTTTCTCATTCTCCAGCGGAAAATGTCTCTCTCTGTAAACCATGTTCTCTCTCGGGAACCTCATGGCTCGATCTTGTTCATGACAAGGCCTATAATCCTTGAGCTTCACATCACACGGCTTGAACGAAACCGGTTTAGGATCAGCTAGTCTTTGAGGGATCTTCACTGTGTTGTGATGAGGTTCAAAATCAAGATCAGTGGCAATGTCTGTGCACTGTACTTGCTTTGTTATCTCCATAGCTATGTTATCTCCTTTACCAAAACCACTCTTTTGCCAAGCTCCAAGAAGGTAGAAGAAACAACACAAACCAATCACAACGATTAAAGATAGTGAACTTCTTGATCCGTTGTTCACTGGTGGATTATGCTTAGAACCCATTGATTCTCCTGAAGCAAATTCACAAACTTGATTCTCAGTAACTTGAAACTAAGATCTCTGTTCAAGAAGATCTAAGCAAATTGAAACTAAGCCATCTCGAGTTCGAAACCAACATAAAAGGAAGATATTAGGCCTTTTAGGGTTTATTGAATTGGGTAATGATTTTTTGGGCTTAATTTAAGTGGCTTTAAAGGTTGGTTTGGCCCGTGCATTTTAAAAAAGCCCGTATAAAAATACGGTCTAAAATACTCGGTTTATACTCGATTTATACACGGTTAGCGCGCAAATCGAGGTCGATTTTATGTCGGTTATCATGGTATAACGGGATCCGTTTCCCGTTCAAACGGGATCCGTTTTCGTTGACGCGTGTCCGTTTCGCGTTGACCCGCGTACGACACGTGTTGGATTTTTTTTTTTTTTTTTTTTTATATCAGATCTCGTCGCCGGAGCGAGAGTTTGGAGATTAACCTCCGAGACTACGGCGGCGAAGAGTATTTTCAGGGTTATCGACAACAGTTGTGGCGTTTCCCCAACCAATTTCAAGGTTTGTTCGACGAACCCTTATGATTTCAACAGAGATTTGACTGTTGAAATTGAAGCTGTGTATATTCCAATTTCGAGTTAGGTCCTTTGCTCTTAAGCACCATACGTTGAAGCAGTTTTGTTCGATGAAACAAGCTTAAGAAGCTAGCTCTTAAGGTGAAAATTTTAAAACTTTGTAATCTCATTTGGTGACTGAAGGTAGAGGATACCATTTTGAAGATTAACAAGTTGCATGAAGAACTAGATAACGTGCCCTCGTCAACATCCTATGAGAAGCTTATTAGTTATCTGTGTGGCTCAAATGAGGTATTTTTACGCTTCTGTTAGTTTCAATTTTCATTGGTACAATCCATAGTTGACTAATGATACTTCCTCTGTGTTGTAGGTGGCCACTGCTCTTGATGTAGTTGAAAAGATGTGTGGAGAAGGTCTGGTAATACCGGAAAGCATCCTACATTCATTGTTAGATGCCATTGAGCAAATTCTTGAGTTTAATTTGGTACCGACCTCCTTTTGCTTGAATCATGTTCCTTGGATATCGTCTTATTCTTTATTTGCATATTTCTAGACTGGTGGATAGTTCGTTTTTATGTTCTCCGTATTGTCGCTTGAGTCGTTTTTGACTGACATTTTTGTATTGTTTTGAAGAAAAAAGTCGACAGAGCCTTAATGGTCCTCAAGGAAATGAAGGACGCTGATGTTAAACCTGATTCCATAACTTTTAGCTATCTAATAAACTATTGCGACCAGGAGGAGGCTATTGAGAAGGTAATTAAGTTCTATATTCACTGATATTTTACCTTGTCCGAGTCTTTTCTTGTTTTCCTAATCTTGGAATTGAGGACATATCAACACCGTTTCTCTTGTTGTGTTTTCGGTTGTCACCCATCAACACATTCATAAATAAGGTTGGAGTATGAGATTAATCTAATCTGTTCTGTTTCTTTCTTTTCTCATTCAAAGTATTATAAGGAGATGAAGCAAGCAGGAGTTCAAGCTAATAAGCGTGTTTACATGTCCCTTATAAAATCATATGCATCATGCGGTCAGTTTGAGAAGGCAAAACAGGTAAGCTTGTGTATTATATATTCCTTTAAAAGTTCTCGCATGATAATATTCACGAGTTAGCATAAGAGCTCAAGCTTTATTCTTAATTTAGGTGCTCAGGGACGTGGGAGTTCTGCACCATGATCAGAATGAGCTGAAAAGTGTGCTTATATCTGCTCTGGCATCAAATGGAAAAATAACAGATGCTTTTAGTATTTATGAAGAAATGAAGAAATCTGACTGCCCCGTAGATCCAAAAGCGGTTATATCTCTTATAGTAAGTTTGTACGTCAATCATATAGCGAACTAATGGTGAAGTAGAGACACCATTATGTATTGCAATAACCTCAAACTATTTATCTGTAGGATAACTCCGATTCAAGGGAAGAGTTGGGGACGTTGGTTTCACTCTCTCGTGACCTTTGCGATCCTAAATGTTGGATAGACAGTTTCTTCAAACTTATCTTGTTTGCTGTTCGCAACAATAACTCTAGGTATGTACAGCGGATTATGCGTGTTCTATGTTTTGTTCACGTGGATCCCATCATTGTTAATTGTCTTATACTTCATTCAACTCCCTTTGTGTAGCTCTATTCTTGATTTGCTGAACCAGACCAAAAACCACTTGTCGGAAGATGAGTCCACCATGGAATATTAGTTTGAAGAGGTCCGATTCTATTTCGCTCATAAGCTTTCAAAAATCTTTGGAAGCTCTGCACTTGTTCTTTTTTTGTCAACTGATATATATTATAACCTTGAGATGTCTCAAATGTAGCCACAATGAAGCCTTGGATCGTTCTGGTGTGTATCATTTTCTTAAACTCTTGTCACCTTATTGTTGAAATCAGGTGTTTAAGTCAATAGTTGAAACCGAGCCTAGTGAGGTGAAGCTAGGGCTAGACTTGGTGAGATTTATGAAGGAAGAAGAGCTAGTGTTATGTCCTACAAGAAAATGTCTAGATTTTCTTCTACATGCTTGTGTCAACGCCAAGGATAAGCCGAGAGCTCTACTGGTCTGGAAAGAATACCAATTTGCCAAACTTCCTTACAACGTCCTCAACTATTTAAGGTAAGTGCTGTTTCATCTCCTCTTACATTGACAAGATTCGTAACCGCTTAAGAGAAAGCTCCATTAAAACCGAGCTAACTCATTTTGACAGCTCTACTCGTATTGACAATAGTCGCCGTGTTTTTAGTAGAGAGTGATGTATAATGGGTTCTTGGTTTAATTGTTTCCACAGGATGTATCAGGTTCTAGTAGCTGCAGGAGATTCGAAAAGCGCAAAGGCAATGGTATCGAAAAAGAGACAATCACCTCTGAAAGCAAAGTAGGATGATTGTTTAGTTAGAGAGACTTCATTGTTGTATCATACAACTTGTATGAGATTGTGTATAGAGTGACACAAGAATGGCTAAAGTTATCGCAACATTTAGGAGGTGATCGATTCGAAAGAATTCGGATCATCTATTTCCAGTCCATTGATTGATCAATTCGAGATAACAAAACACAATCACCATTCAAGAGCAAAGGCAATGTCAAGTTACGTTTTTTTGAAGATTATAAAATAGAGATCTTTCACATACAAAACTGCATTTTGAAAAATAGTTGTTGCGTTTCAAGCGGTGTAAGCGTTCTTTGCGTTGCGATCTAGCTTCTTGGCATCCTCCTGAAACAATAAACCAAAACGAAACCACAAACAGTGAGAGATGATAGAATGTAAAAAAAGACTTTTGAATTAGCATATAAGAGAAGCCTTTCTCTCTTACATGGATGATGAAACCAATGTTGTTATTATAATCAAGAAACTCTTTCCATTGTCTCCCAATGTTAACCTGAAACAAGATTCAAAAGTAATGAACAAGATGAATCATTTCTCATGTCTACATCGAGGCGCATTGAATGGGTTAACTATTGATTACCTGAGCAGCTTCGTTGGAAGCGTTTTTGGTCCAAATAGATATCCTTTCTTGCTTAGCTCTAATGTTAACAACCGCTCCACAGATTTCATCTCCATGATCAAACTGTTCTCCAATCAATGCAAGCAACTAAAAACGAAGCACGCAGAAGAGAATCGTAAGAACTCAGTCGGATGGTGAAGCGGGAACTATAGGCCAAGTAAACAAAATACGAAATTACGAAAAGAACCGTACAGTGTAGAGCCAGCATTTATCAGACTTCTCCTTAGGGAAAGTCATAGTCCATTTGCCTCCATTTGCACAAATGGGATCTTCCCACTTAGGTTCAATGTTGTGTTTGAAACAATAAAAGTCAGCTCCTTGAGATAACTTGCTTGGATGTCTCATGTTATTATACAAACTGTAACCAACAAAAAAGTGTTTAATCTCATGAAGACAATAAACAGAACACAACACAAGACAATGCAATAGCAAATTCTAAAAGCTCGTCTCTTTCAAGCCCTAAGTTAAAATTCTTAATGACCCACCAAGAAAGTAATGAAATTTCTTGGAGAAATCGAAATCTAAAGAGAACCCAGAAGCAGAAATGTGAAAAGAAACAGAGATTGAGTCATAAAAAATCGAAAACAAAATCACAAAACCTAACCTCCAGAATTCTTCAACAGAGGAGAAAGTGAAGACAGATCTTAAGGAGCTTCCCCAAGTGCTCTGCTTTAGTTTCACAGAAGGATTATCAAACCAGAAAGTCCAAGAATGCTCCAATGGATGAGACTGAGGAACATCGGCGGATTTGCTCGATGCGTCTCCTTCTCCGGCAACAATCTCTCCTTCGTCGTCACATTCCTCATGGTATTGATCTATTGGATTGTCTGTAGAATTACTCTTAGCTTCTTCCATAACAACAGGCTTTGGAGTCTCTTCTACAGCCATTGTTTCTCTCTTCGTCTAGTTTTTTTTTAAAAACGTCTCTTTCTCTTCTATCCTCTTCGTCTTCCACAAAACTTGTGTAAACTTCTTCTTGTTAGGTTAACTATCATACGACGTCGTTTTTAAGCTTAGTTATTTTTCCGACAGCATCTAATAAGTTAATAATGTCTGTTATGTACTGTATTAAAATTAAAAACGGGATCAATTCGGCTGATTTAGTTAATTCGGTTTGGTATATTCGGTTTTCGAGTTTTTTGGTTTATGAAAAATAAATCCCGTTCGGAATGAAATAATATATGGATCCGGTTCAGGAGTTAGTTTATATTATTTGGTTAATTCGGTTCGAGATATTTAATTTTCATTTATTTGTTTGAAATCAAATAGTATATCAGTTCGGTTCGGTTTATTTTATTGGGCCAATGATTGAACCGATCTTGAGTAAGAACACTTTTGGATCAACAAATATTATGAAGTTATGAACAAGTCTAGTAACTTCTTGGGGAAAAAAAACAGAGCAGAAACAGTATTTTTCAATCACAAATGGAAGAAAAGACGAAATTTTCGAAGAAGAAGAGATTCAGTAAACTTCAGCAGCAAAGTTACTTGTTGGAAGTCTCTGCCGCTTCTCAATGTAAGCCATAGGAAACCAACCAGCTTTCCCTTTGCATTCTCCTTCGGCCCAACCGGTTTGGCTCACCTGAAGTATATACACAAAAATGAGCACAAAGACTTTTAAGTTTCATGATCAGACCAAGGAGTAGTTCTTTTTTGATCTTGGCAGTAATAGCATACCAACCTTTCGGACAACGACGTAATCTCCTTTGTTCAAGTCTAATTCTTTCTCTGAAGCAGCGGAAAATGGATGAATCACCTGTCAAGAGAACAGATTATGAAGAGTCTTGACATGTGATATTTCGAAAGATAAAGAACTTACTTCAGCTAGAAAGTATGATGTTTTCTCTGAGCTGTTCTCTGTTGGAATAGCAGGAGGAGCAGATTCTTTGTGTTGTTTCTCAGTTACCATCTAATAAACGCGATGAGACCAAAAAGGTGCGAGTTTTTTTTCTGATGAGAATACGGTATATAGAAAGATTTATTCAATACTAACCTCGGCTTCAATGTCGCTGAGGATGGCAGCTATTCTTAGATGATAATTCTTTTCCCCTTCGACCTTAGGTATAATAACCGATATGGTTAAATCAGCATATAACACAAAAATTGATTTGTTTATAAAGTTAGTAAAATACCATAGCCACAAGCCTCTGGAAAGTGAGTCTATGTTGTTGTGATTCAACAGCAGCCAATGCAGCAGTTGCTTCTTTACCGAGAACCGCCATGTTTGCTTTTAGTTCTTGCATCTTTGCTTCCGCTAGTTGAAGCTTTGCCACGTTTTCTGGAATCGGAGCTTCTCTTACACGTGCTTGCCTTCTAGAGACTTCCGCTGCCTGTTTTGCTCTTTGAATTTTAACTTAACATTACAAAAAAATATAACCAACATCATCATAGAACCGAGGATTTTTAAGAAGATTTTACATGAGTCTCTGCTTCTTGTCTCATGCGGCTGTAACGTTGAGCAAGATGACGAGCATCTTCAAGAGGAGAACCGGCAATCATAGCTCTAATAGGATCCAACACCTTCGAGAAAAAGTTTCCTCTAGTTATCTACTAGATATTTAGTTATATACTAAGATCGAAAAAAGATAAATCCAAGCCAAACCTGAGATAACAAAAGCTTGTTAAAGTCTTCTTGCTCTTTCTCTACATGTTTCCGAGCATCACCATATATAGCTGCAGCCTTGGCTAGAACATTCTCATCGATGTTCTGACTGTTTTCGGATCCATATTTGCAACAATCTTCAGCTAACTTGGTTCCTGATTTATGAACCCCACACCACAAAATGTGTCATTATTAGAACAGAGCAAGCAAACACAAAACAGAGACATACATCTCTAAGTACCTGCTTCGATATGTCGAAGCCCAATGGAAGTAAAAGTCTCAGCTGCTTTAACAATCTCTCTCTGAAACTCCTGTGAGTGACAATGTACATACAATGAAACTCATAACAATACACAGAGTGGAAGAGATGAGGGCTCTTAAAGAAAAGACCTTAGCGGAACGAGTAGAGCGATAAAGCTTATCGAGTTGATGATGCCGTTGCATTTCAAGCTCATCAATCACCATTACATCTGAACTTTCATAGCCAGTCCCACTGAATTGCTTTATCACAGCCTAAACATTTAACCCATATCAAGCAAACAAACAAATTCTATAAATACTAAGTCATATACAAATCTTAAACATGAAACCGAAAGATCAACAAACACTTGAGAAAATGAAAGATTCTTCCCCAGAATTAGCAGATTCCGAAATGAAGAGAATTTGTTCAAAAATGGAAATTTACCAATTGTTGTTTTGCGACTTGATCTCTGAGTTTACTGGCTTGTCTTCTAAACGCATCCATTGTTCACTTCTCTTTCTCTCTTGATTGTTACCCAAATTGAATAAAGGGAGAAGCTTTAGGATTTTGATGGGGAGATTGAGAAAATCTCTCACTTGGATTAGAACAGCTTAGAAAATGATAAAGCAGATCAGATCTGATTCAAGAGATTTGTAGTAATGTATCTTCTTCTTCGAGTCGATGATGAGTTTTTTAGTTCTATCTCTCTCTGTCTCGGAGAAGACACAGAGAACACACACACACACATTGAGAAAGATCGGGTCGGGTTCACACTCGAGATCAAACCGAACCGAACCGAACCGGTCAGGTTAACGGAAGCGTTCGCGATTGAAATAGAATAATACCAAACTTATTTGAATTAATTATTTAAATCCGTCATTTGTTTTTCTTGATTTTTTTGCGAAGATTTGTTTTTCTAACAAAGAATCTGTGTGCTAAACTTTACAAATTTGTTGATAGAAATTTTAAAAACTAAAGACCAAAAAAATGACAAAACTACAAAGAAAAACAATTAGTGATTTGCACTAAAATCAATGGATTTTCACATGTACTTTCCATATAACTAAGAGTATAAAACACACAAAAACTTTCCCACTTAATAAGATTTGATTTTACAAACTTTACGGCTCATCCACAAACAAAAATAAGACAACCATTTTTTTTCCTTAGCATAAGACAAAAGAAATCATTTTTGATTCTTATTTCACAAGAGAAGAGACACACACAAGATCCTCCATAGCTCTACAGTAACAGATCCATCTCACAAGAACCCTAAAGCATGCCTTCAGGTGCTAAGAAAAGAAAAGCTGCCGCCAAGAAAAAGCAGCAACAACAACAAGAACAAGAACAAGAACAATCATCTTCTTCTCCTCAAACCAATCTCAATTCCAACAACCATGGTCACTACTTGCTTTTGTTTTAGATTTGGGTCTTCTTAAAGTTTGGATTTTTGATTCTTGTTCTGTGCTTTTTCACTTCTTTTTAATCCTTTAGTGAGTTTCGATTGGAGTTTTAGGCTCAAATTTTAGGGGTTTTAAGCGGTTCTGTTCTTCAGAATCATGTTTATGATTCAAAGTTTCCATCTTTTTGGTGATTTGTGTTATTTGGAAACTGATTGGATTTGTGTTTGGTGTGTTAGAATCGAGAATACAAGAAGAAAGGGAGAGTGATGAACGCATAGAGATCATTGATTCAAGCCATGATCATGACAAGAGCTCTAGCAACAGCAATAGCAGCAGCTCGGATGATGATGATAACAAGGAGACTAGTGATTCGGTTTCTCAAGTTAATACCGAGACTTCTGTGCCGAATCAACCTGTTCCAGCTGCTGGCAATGCTCCGTTTATAGGGTCTACTGCTAATGTGATTGTAGAGAATACCGGTTTGATGGATTTAGCTACTCCTAGTAGTGATCCTAGACCTGAAGAACATATCGAAATCTCGCAGGTTGATACACTTAACGAGGCTGACCAGTTGCCTCTTGAATCTGATGAGGTTAGGCAGGCGTCTCCAGGTGAAATCGGGTCTGATGCGAACGCAAAAGAGGTGAAAACTTCGTCTCTTCCAGAATCTAACCGTGTTCCTGAAGGTAGCGTAGAGTCTGAAGTTGTCATTTCTCATGAGGAAGAGGTGATGATCTTTATTGTTTAAACCGATTTTGATTCAATTTTTCTTTGTGCTTTATGTTAGTAAAAGACTAAACTTGGTTTGTTCTCAGGCTCCTCCTGCGCGACCAACGCATGGAGTTGCTCAAAGAACCTCATGGTTAGGTTGTTGTGGCTTGTTTGATGTGGTTTCAGGATCCAGTAGATAAACTTCAGGTAACAAATGATTCTCTCTGCATCCTACTTAACACATGGTTGGAAGCTTAATCTCTCTATGTCTTATGAGCTTCATCAGTCTACATTTTGTTCTTGCTTCATTTATCTGAACCCTTTAAAACCGAACAATACCATACCATATGAAAACATTTCTTTTGAGTCTATATATACACCAATGTCATTGTCTATTGTGCTGATGAGTTCATTGACACCATTGTTTTCATTCTATTCGATTGCAGAAACATAAGTTGCCTATAATCTCAGATGCTGCAGAAATGTTAGGACCGCTAAGGATCTTCGCCGCTCGGTTTTCTCTCTCAGTTACCTCTGAAAATTCAGTAAACATAATGAAAGATTGTTACCTGAAGTTTCATAGTCTTCAAAGCAGACATGTGTAAGAGTTTCTGTTGTTTCATATAAGTCCTTACAGGTTCCTTTAGCTTTTTCGGTTCTGTTTGTTGTATTTTCTTTAAGGTTCTAAAATCTTGAGCCAGTTGTATCGTTGCGAACTTGATTTGATTTACACAAGAAGCTGATTCACACAAAGACTCAATTTTTGAGGAACTAAAAGAACCTGAAGTAGTTTTAAACTTGGTCTGTTTCATATTAAAAGCCACAAGAACTCTTGTTTGTTCACTTCCAAGCATAAACAACAGTAATCAAAATCGTCTGAAAAAACAAAAGAGGACAATGCAACAAAAACAGAAGCAACTAATAGTTTTCTTCACTCGTCTTCTTGGCTACGGAGCCTAGCAAGCCTGTTGGTAACAACAATGTCTAGCTGAGTAGCTCTCTCAACAATAGCCTTCCTCTTCTTGGTCGAAACATTGTGCGCAATCTCAGCACAGTAAGTCCTGTTGTGCATCATCAACAACTCAAGCTCACTTGTGTTGTGAACAACGAATTTCTTGAATCCATTGGGAAGATAGTGACGAGTCTTCTTGTCAGTTCCGTAACCAACATTGGGCATCAAAGTGACACCTTTGAACTTTCTTCTAACCCTTGAGTCAATACCCTTTGGCCTCCTCCAGCTTTCCTGAATAAGCAATGTGAGAGATCGAACCGAGAAATCATCATTAGATTCGATCAAAACAGAGCACTATAAAACTGGAATCAAAACAGAGATCGATCCGAAAAATCATGTTTCAACGATTTGGGCATTCAATGAAATGTGTTTATGATACAATTGATTAAACAACGTTAGTACTAGAATCATCATTTTCATGTAAAACTGGAATCGAGTTCAAACTGTTCTTCAAAACAGAGCACTTCGGATATCTAAAGTCAACATTTTTCAAAAAAAATCTTGATCAGTAAGAATCAAATACTCAAGTCAATAACTACGTTACATCCAGTGGAAGAAGCCCTTAAGACTAAAAGGTCAAATTTGAAGAGAATACATAGAGAATCATCTTCTTAAAACCCTAAAGAACAAGTATGGATTTTATGAAAATGGAAGAAGAAGAAAAGAAGTGGGTGTTACCTTGACGGTGATTCTACGATCACTCTGGGGTCTGATGAACTTTGCAGACCTCTTCTTCACGACCTTCTTGGTAAGCAACGGGACCGCCATTTTTGTGCTGCTTCCTTAAGATCTCTCTCTCCCTCTCTCACTCTGTATGCGACTGCGCAAACAGTTGAACAAACCTAGAATGTGTTTTTATAAGCTTTACTAGGGTTTTTGACTTAACATATTAATGGGCTTACTTCTGGCCCAAGAAAATTATTTTTCTTGCCTTTTAACTTCTTCTTTTTTTTCCGTGTTGGGCCTATGTTACTTCCTAGCAGCCCAATTTATAGATTTGATTCTTTTTTGTAGAAATTCAAATGTAACTATGATAGATTAATAATAGTAACTACCGGTGACCCATTCGAAGTTCAGGATTTCGGCATTGATAGTCAAAATATAGGTTGTTATGTTCTGTTGTGGCGGCTTCAAGTTTGAGTAGTAAAATAGTCTTTTCGTGCTAGTTGATTGTAAACCGTGTATGTATGTAAATTTATTTTTTATAGTTAGAATGTTCATGGTCTGTGAGCCCCTAATCATCTCCTAAAATGAGTATATTAGGCGAGTCAGCCCTTTCCAACGCAGCTCAAATCCCGAACTCCTTTTTCAATATAAGGGTTTTTACCACTAGACCAACATTTCGCTGGTGAACTGTGTATATTATATAGTTCTTGATCAGAAATCAGAAGGATTCTCTGATATACATGTAAATTTATGGCTGAACAATCTCCAAAATGTGTACATAAAGGATAAGTTAAGATACTTTACCTTATTATTGACAACTATAAATAATGAAGAGTTTTTTTGATACATTTGGTTATTTTGTAGACTCAAAAAATTCTACTTTATGCTTGAACTAGCCTCTGTTCCTCTCTTCTCAACACCTAACCTTGTCTTAACTTGAAGATCAACCTGAAAGAAACAACGTTCTTCTTCTCGTACATAACTCACTTGACCGTTCATCTGCTCTAGCAGTTCCCGCGTAAGCTTAAGTCCTAAACCATCAGGCGTCACCCATCCATCTCGAGTCTCAAACATATCACTTAACATCTCTGAAGGAAGTCCTTTTCCGGGATGTATCATCCTGTCACAAAACATCATCTATACGATAAGTCGAAAAACACTCAAGATTGTATAGTTGGAAACACTCAATATGCTATAAAAAAGTTGTAATTTTTCGGTTGAAATACGCAGAATCGGTACCTGAAATGTAGATGGATGTAGCGATCATTGTCACGCGCAAACTCGTGGCCTCGAGAGATCTTTATTTCTACCACACTATCTGGAAATGGGGTGTGGTTCACGGTGTTTCGCAGAAGATCAGCAAGAATTAGCTGAAGCTTTCCTCTATCACCATAGAGAGGCAGAGCTTTGATCTCTTCTGAGACTTCAACTTTAAGTTGTGAGTTCCTCTCTCTCAACATAATCATCACTTGGCTAATAATTGTGTCCAATATGCTTTCGAGTCGAAACTCCTCTGTTTCAAGTTGTAACTTGCTGATATCATAACAAAAAACACATTCGATTTTCAGATTCCAAAACGTAAACAAGCTGCAGAAGATGAAGATTCAAATGTTATGCTATTTAGTATTTACCCTTTCTCGATGCTTCTTATGTCCGTGCCTTCGACTATTGTAGCAATCTGCTTCTCGCAAGCATTGCTAGTCTCCAGAAACTGTCTTTGGCTCTCTGAAATCTCCGAGGATTCAAGAAGCTTATGAGCAAATCGGATACCGTTGAGAGGATTCTTGATTTCTTGCCTTATGTAAGTTAATTCGTTGAGGCTTTGAGCGCTCTCTTTCAGTTCGGGGCAGCTCAAAACCGATTCTTTATTGATAATCTGCAAGAAGAAGAAACATCTGATAACTTTCCCTTCAACGTTTGTACTCTTGTTCGCGGTTAAAGATGCTTCTATGTACTTCCCTTCCTTATTAAAGAATCCAACCAGTGAACTCTCTGAAACGTTATGTCCATTGATTCCTCGGTACAGAGAGATCAAGAACTTTGTGAGTGAATCTTGGCATTTCACTTTACAAAAGACTCCAAACACTTCACCGGGCAGCATTTTCCCGATCACCTCGTGTTTTTTCCATCCGGTAAGCTTTTCCATGGCTGCATTCCACTCAGAACAACAAGCATTTTCATCTGAGGCGAATATCGGTGGAATCAATGGATTTAAGCTTTGAACAATAGTCTTGTAATCTCCTTGCAGTCTGATGAATCTATCTGTTATTGCTTTCTCGCTAGTGATGTCTTGACCAACGAAGCAGACACCGATGATTTTTTCGGTATAGTCCCGACTTATGCAGGAGTTAACAAGAACACACACACCAGAAGAAGAATCCGGACGAATGTCGTGACCAAACTGTCTCAGTTTTAGCATTACATTCTTCTCCTCTTCACCTGAATAACAACAAACGAAATCGATGTTTTCGTTAGTCGATGAAACTCAATCGAAGAGCATAACATGAAACTGTATTTAATAACCTTGTAAGGCTTTGCACAAGAGAGTTTCAAGAGCTTCGCGTGATTCTTCTTTAACAATCTCACCAGCAAGTGACTTCCCCATAGCTTCACTAGCTTGCAAACCCGTCATTTCAGCGGTTTTATTGTTCCAACCATTGATGCAACCGGAAGAATCAACCCCAAAAATAGGCGCAGCTGCGGTTTCAATCACTCTAACCATTTCACATACAAAAGAAGTAAGCTCAGTAGCATCACTTGCCACAACATTACTAGACAAAACCGGTCTTGAGGTAAATGACTCTCTCATTATAAGCCTCAGGGAATGGATTGCATCAATTTCGGAGATTTCCCACGGCAAGCTCTTGCTTTTCGAAACTTCTAGGAACGCTTTGAAAGATGTCCTCGGATGCATTCTTCCGTCATCATCTTCATCCTTTGGATGATGTTTAGCTCCTCCCCATTTGATTGCAGTAGCAGTATTCGACCTGAACCAAAGTAAGTAATCTTTTGAAGAAATTCCCGCAGCAGCCACACCGCAAACCGCATCTCCAAGTGAGACAGCACCAGGGTATCCCGCATCCACCAAACTATCCGTGGTTATACCCGTCGAATCATCACCGTGATTCTCAATCAGCCAATTCACCAAGTCTTTAACTTGTGACTCATTTGGAGTAACACCAACCAACCAACATTTCTCCTTGTAGTACAAAGCTGCTCCATCACATTTCACAAGATCCATGAGACCTGGAGATTGTGTCACAATATCGGAAACATTATCACGGAGAAGCATATCGCATAATAAGGTCTGCGTCCGCATAGCTTTCTTCTCGGCTAATTGTGATGCTAACTGAAGCTCCATTTGAAGCTGAAGTCCAAACGCTTGCATAAGAAACTCGCAAGCATACCGTAATGGGAATGGCACATATCTAGGAGAACAATGATGTCCCACGACTAATCCCCAAAGCTTGCTCGAGTTTTTGCTTTTGATCACAATAGCAAGTACAAGAGAAGCCATAGAGCCCATATTAGCCATATACTGAGTGTGACATCCATGAGGAGATCTAAGAGTAGAATTAACTAAACAAAGTGGTCTCTTAAGCTCATCACTCTGAACAACTTTAACCGGAGTTGCATTGCAATCACAAATCATACGAACACGATTCTGTTTAAACAAGAACCGAGCAGCTTGAGGAATATCTGTTGCAGGGTAATGTAAACCCAAGTAAGGCTCCAAATCAGATCTTCTAATCTCAGAAACAACTTCACCATGATCATCTTCATGAAACTGATAAACCATAACACGGTCATAACCTGTAAGTCTTTGAACATCTTCCACAACAGTATCACACAAAGCACCAATGTCTCCTCCAGGAAGTGACTGAAGCCTAGAGATAGCTCGAACCGCGAGCTTCTGAGACTGAACCGCACCAGCAAGAGTTAAAGCAGGGTCACTAGACTTAGCAGGCTCCAAATCAATCACAATCCCTGCATCGATTCTGTGAAGTATAGCATAAAAAGGCTTCTGGGTTGTTCTAGAATGAACCAAAACAGGATTCAACAACGAAATCTCAGTAAAGGAAGCAGCTTTAGACAAAGAAGCTCCTGAAGGAGATGTAAAAAGTGTTCTCGCATCGATTCCAAGCAAACCCTCGACTTTAAACTCACGAGAGCTCGAAGTCGAAGCAAGAGAAGACAAACCAAGAAACTCGATACAATTCTCACTAACACAGAGTATTCTAAAAGTAGGTTCTTCAACAGCGATCAAACAACCAAAAGGCTGAACAAGACCGCCTCTTTGGATATTAGATAGATAAGAAGTGATGTGTTCATCAGGAACGTTGCTTGGAGGTGAAACTACAGATTTGGAGTAGTCGAAAGACTTGCCGGAGTGATGAAAATCAGCGAAGAGAGCAGCATCGATTGAGTATTGAGCAGTGCTTGATTGTTGAGGTTTCATGTTGCTTGCAGCTGATGAAGAGCTTTCGAATCCCATAGTGTGGAGTGAGTTTCGATGGCTAAAGAAGAAGAAGAAGAAGAAGAAGAAGCTGATTCTTTTATCATTTACAAAGAGAAAGAAAGAAAGTTGTTGTCTTTGAGATTTTGATTTTTTGGGAATCGATTCGTATTTTCATGTTTTGTTTTTTTCTATTTTTCTTTTACGTACAAACACACCAGTGATTGTCAATTGACCACCGATGAAACATTTTTTTTTGTGGTTTGATTGTTATTATCATTTTCTTTAAAATGTGCATTAAATTTTCATCTACCATATTGTTATTTTCTTTTAGCTTTTTATTATTTTGTTATTTTTTTAGGAGCATATACTTTGTGAAAATGTATCAACAAGCTTTCTTTATGTGATAAATAGAAAACATAAATAAAAAAAATTCATTATTCCTATATATTTTTGCATTTCACTTTATATTCAACATTTTTCCCCAATGCAAATATTCAACTATTTATTTATCTTTTTACAACAAAAAAAACTATTTATTTATCTCATATATTAGGAATAAGTAAATTTTTTCAAAAAAAAGTGTAAAATTGAAATGACTGATTACAAATGCATCCTTGATAAATTAATTTGACTAAATTATTTTTTAGTGAATAAAATTGTGGATAAATTTGATGAATAACCATAGGTAAATTGATATTTAAATTTTTGGAAGTCAAAAAAATATATATCAATACAATATTGGAGAGTTTCTACCCAAAAAACTCCCTTTGTGAACATAAAAAAAAATTAAAATTAAGAGATAAAATATTAAAAATCAAGGGGATTAAAAATTTAAATTATGAATGGTTTATGGTTTTTTTTAACAACAACCAATCATACTTATTGAACTAGAACAAAGCCCTCAAGTCCTAGATAGAGTCAGAAGGGATCCAGTATGGGGAATGGTCAAGCATTGTTGACCCATGAGGATTGAAGTTATGGACCGTACTAGAGGCAAGATCATAAGAACCAAGACCATGTCCAATGAAGTAGACAGAGTTAGGCTTGAGCCCCGGGTACATACTTGCCAAGAGACAGAAGGCTTCACTCTTGCCGAGGAAGATGCAGAGATCACCAATATCTTGCGTGTAACAAAAGTCTGTGCTATTCTCATCTTCCCTAAAGACCATAAACCGCTTAGTCTTGCTGTGGATATCTTTTTCCTCGTTGTGGAAACACTCTGTGTACCACTTGATTTAAAGAAGTTCGCCAGAAGGAGATTCCACCAAGTGCTTGCTCGCGAAACATTTATCTAACATCTCCAAGGCTGTTGCCTCGGGGATGTTAGGGAGGTTGCACAGACGCACTTGTTGATGCTTGAGTTTTTTCTTATTGTTGCCGAGATGCAGCGAACCCATGTAGAGACCCTTATCACTCGTGAAGTGGAAGGCTCTGTCTCTCTTGGAATACATGAGACCGGAGGTTGGTAATACAGAAATCTCTATGTGAGTCCACTCCGTGTCCCAACAAGGTTTGCATACACTTAAATGAGTTCCGTGGAACTTTGCAGCGACAGTAAAGTCTTCGTCTTGGTGAGGAGAAGACGAGGAGAGAGATAATGCAGTAGCATGAGGAGAAGGATAAAAACCTAGAGAAGGTAAAGGTATGACCCTCGGAGATGAAACCGAAGGCTTGTACAGATCCGTGAGACTCACGGAATAGTCCTTAAACCCCACGGAAGCAACCCATCCTTGCGATGCTCCGACAAGAGTTTGTCCAATGAGCTTCTTTGGTGCATTCTTTTCGCAGCTCGTCACTAACTCTTCTGTCATGGGGTCAAATACTCTGTAATTTACGACTTTGTCACTTCCTGAAGACTCTCCTACTGTCTCGCCGCTCACAGGGAAGCATGGAGATGATGAGAAGAAGCGAGCATTGGCTACTTTGTTGGGTGCAGAGAGCTTCGATATTCGGCTGAACAACAAAGACATTGTCTTTACTTTTTCTCCTTGAGAACTTCGGAAACAGATGATGATAACGATGATGATGACGATGCCTTAAACCCTTCTTCTTTCTCTTCTCTGTTATCGACGAGAAGGGCCACATATGACTTCGGCTTTGGAAAACTTCCATTTCCATAAATGAATGAGAAGATGTAAAGTTCCCAAAAATGGATAATATTTTATACAATACCTTATAAATATGAAAAATAATCTATTAAAATCTTTTTAAAAATATTTCCATTATATATTTTTAATTTTTTACTTTGGAACACATTATTTTTTTACTTTATTTAACACATAATATTATTTATTAACTATAAAGTTTAGTGATTACCAAAAAGTATATAATTAATGTAAATTTTTTTAAAATAACTAAAAAAGATCAATATTTTAGTTAAATAACGAGGCGGATGGATCGCTATATCAAACCGGATCGCATATTAATGGCGGATTTTCCTGGATTTTCCCGGGTCTTTATCAAGCGAGTTTTAGAACTCAACTCGGATCGCATTAATCACAGAGTCCCGGATCAACAGAGTCCCGGATCAACGAGTCGAATCGGGTTCAAAACATTGGTTAGTGAATGATATTCTGGAAAGTGTATTTAAACAATGATTTGGGGTGATTTGTATTAAAAGGATGATTTTTGGTTGCGGATATGTTCACCCATGCAAGAGTTATCTAACCAACAAAAACGAGCCACGTATAAAATTTAAGCTTCCTCGTAAGGCAACACGTGTTCTCCTTACAATATATTATATACTTTCGGTTTAATGGGCTTTAGGCCCATATTACGTGTACCACGTTCTTATCCATAATTCTCATTGTTCAATCATTAATTTAAAAAAGAAAAAAACACTGAGATTCTCTCTCTCCACGCGTTTGTTTCTGCGCGTGAGCTTCATTATTTCTACAGCGAAGAATCTATAATCCTTAAATTATTATTTTTGCTAAAGTATTTGTATCGAATCTCAGACAACAACTATCCTTAAATATGTAAAAATTAGTTCATCATTATCCAAAACATTTACTCTCTTAACAAAAAAACATAATCTGAAAGAAATTAATAAGTCAATAATATTAAATACTATTAAAAGTTAATTAAACCTACCAAAAATAAAATTTGAAAATTGACAGTATATTTATCATCAAAATTTACCAAAAAATTTCAATTAAAAGAGTTTCCTAAAATTTGAATCTTTTCCTTTTTTCACAGAAACCAAAAGAGCAATAAAAAGAGGTTTTTTTTCTTTCTTCCGAAACTCAAAACCAAAGAGAGAGAGAAGAGAAAAGAGAGAAAGAGACATCGAGAGAATCTGTTTTGTGTTTTGTAAGAATCGCGACTGAGAGAAGCTCGAGAAGGAATCGCGAGAAGCGAAGAGGTTTTTTTCCGTTTTCAGATCTGCGGTGCGGAGAGATGGGCGGTCGAAGCGGTGGCGGCGGCGGCGTTAGTAACGCGAACGCAGGTGTTCCGGCGTCTTCGAGAAAGGTGGTTCAGGGTTTGAAAGAGATCGTGAACTGTTCTGATTTAGAGATCTATGCGATGCTTGTTGAGTGTGATATGGATCCTGATGAGACTGTTAATCGTCTTCTTTCTCAAGGTTCTCTCTCTGTTTCTCTCTCTCTGTTTCTCTCTCTGTCTCTAAGCTTTGAATTTGAGTGATTGAGAGATAGAGAAGCAAAATAAAAATCAAAACTTTCAAAGAGGGTTTTGTCTGAGGAACGGTTTCTCTTACACAAGTTAAAGAAGTTAAAAACTTTGTGTAAGAGAATGTCAGAACTTTTGTCTTTCTTCTTATGTTACTTGAAATAGTAATGCTTTTTTGAATTGGTTGAATCTCCAGTTTGTTTCCTGTTTCTGGCAAAGAACATATGAATCACTTCTCTCTCTCTCTCTTACTTCTCTTATGTTTGGTTTGGTTGCAGAAGCTATTGATGATGATGTGTTTATCATATGTTACTTGTTTCGGTTTGAGTTTCTTGTGATGTTGCTTCTTTCTTTTTTTTTTGTAGACACTTTTCATGAGGTGAAGAGCAAAAGAGACAAGAAGAAAGAGGTATGTTGAATGATTTTAGAAATCAGCAGTTCTAGTTATATGCAGAAGTAATGTTAATGTTAATGCCTTTTTGTTGTCTCTTTGGTTAGACCAAAGATCCAGCAGAGTCTTGGACGCGTAATCGTGGAGCTAGGAGCGGAGGTAATGACAGTTATAACTCTGCTGCTCGAGGTGGAGGAAACAGATTTAACTCAAATGGTAAATGAGTTGCTATGTTCTCTTATGTTGGTTGTTTCATTGTAATGTAAAACGATGTCTAAACTTGTGGCGGGATTTTGGTATAGAGACGGGAGGTGTGCACGGTATACCTGCAAACAGACGAGAAAACGGAACTCGTAGTAGTCATTGGGCTGGGTCTTCTTCAACACCTGGGGTGCTTGGGCGCCAACCTCCACCGAACAGGTTTCTCTTTTTCATGTGACCTTTTGATATTTTAGTAAACTCATTGTTTTGTGTTAGCTTAGTCTGGTGTATCTCCTTTGCTTTGTAGTGATCCTATAAGCTCTGAAGTCAAGAAAGTACCTACGGGTTCGAATGATGCAGTTACTTCGGCTTCGTTGCCTACTCCTGCATATCAGTCTGCTTGGATCAATGCCAACCCCGGGCAGAGAACTATGGCTGATATTGTAAAAATGGGTCGGCCTCTCCATCAGAAGAACGTTGCTTTGCCACGCTCTTCAGAGCCTCAAGAGATTGGAAGTAAAGCCCCGCTGAAGGATGAATGGCCTTCAATTGAGAAGCATGATGTCTCTTACCCATCATCTTCTCTTCTGAAACCATCTGCCGAATCTAAAATGCCCACTGGCCAACTTAGCGAGTCTCAACATCCAGCTGCTGAGTCTCGTTTGGATGACCAGAACCCCCAAACAAAGACGGATACTTCTCCTCCCGAAGCAGACCTGGTTCCTCCTGCTTCAGTAACCAGTGGAAACTTGCTTGATAATGATTCCAGAGACTCCTCGCTATATGATGATGAAAGCAACAAAGCCGAACAACCTGCTTTTGAGGAAAACGGAGGTGGGACTTTAATTCACTACCTGAGTCTTTTACCCTATTGGTCCACTTTGTCAATGTTTTTTGAGATCTCTTTGCTTTTGCCTCTGTTTTCAGGTGAAGATGTTTCTGCGTCTGTTGCAACCGATTTTCAGCAACTAGCTATAGAGAACGAAGATCAGGAAGCATTGCCGAAAGAAGATAAGCCTGCGGTGATAATCCCCAATCACCTACAAGTGCATACCTCGGAATGTTCGCACCTGATGTTTGGTAGCTTTGGCTCCGGGATAGGATCCAGCCAAGCTAATGGCTTGAATGATAACGTGGAGGAAACACGAGAAACAGAGAACAATTCATCAGTCAGACACCCTGACACTGACTTTTACGGAGAGGAACAAGACCAACTCAGGAATGCTGCTATTGATGAACAAACATCCTACCAGATCGATTCAACTGCCAGGAACTACCATGCTTCCTCGGATTCGGAGACTGAAGCGGCACAACATGAACCTCCTCAAGAAGATCATCAGTACAAGCTTTCATCTTCTGCAGATTATGGATTTGAAAACAGTCACCAGATGAATCTCCCAGCAGAAACAAATCCCCAGTTGCAGAATCTTGATACCTTCCCCAACGTAATGGTAAAAAACCGTCATCATTAAATTTTCAATACGCAATCAAAATTTTACTACAAAGATCTTAACCATATCTATTGCTTTTTAATGTTCAGCCACAAGGATATACAAGTTCATTGCCCAACAGTCTGCTACCGTCAGGCATTCAAGATGCACGGGAATCCGATCTTCACTACTCGCCTTTCCCAACAAAATACAACACTGCCACTCCCTCTTCACTTAGCGGTCCAACAATGTCCATGGCCGAGGTCGTAATTTCTTTTCTCTGTTCCTTTTCTAGCTATTCAGAGGTTTTCGTTGCTTACTCAACGTATTTTGCAGGCACTAAGAGCTGCGAGTATTTCTCCTCAAAACGCATTGCCCGGTGCTGGGCAACAGGCAGCAGCTCTTGCTCAACACCTTGCCTTAAACCCATACTCTCATCAGCCTGGGATGCCTTTAGGACCTTACGGTAATTTGATAAGCTATCCGTTCGTGGCCCAGGGTTACAATCCCTACATGGCTTCAGCTTTTCAACAAGCTTTTCCCGCTGGTAATCATCAGTCTATAGCTGCTATGCTTCCGCAATACAAAACACAATCAACCGTTGCTCCCGCTGCTCCTCCCTCTGCCTACGGGTTTGGAGGTGGCGCTGCCTCGAGTAGCAACTTTGCTTTGAATCCCAATAGTGCTTCAAACTCTTACGAAGATGTCTTAAGCTCACAGTTTAAGGAAAGCAGTCATTTGGCTTCATCTCTTCAGCAGCAGGTAAACCATGAAAGTTCCATTCGGTTTGCAAATACTCTGAATTCATATCTTTGTTTGGTTCGGGTCAGATGAGTTCGGCTTTGTTTCGGTTTATGCCGAATTAGAAACGAATTTTGTTTGGCTTTGTTTGTTTGGCTCTTTGAGAAATGGAAATTAGCTTTTTGGTTAGGTTTGGTTTATTTGTTTGCTCATCGGTTTTTAAACCAGTTTTGGATTTGAAGATTTGGATTAGTATCTCTGTTTCGCAAACCTTAACCGGTATGTTTTTCTTATGGCTTTGATCTGACAGAACGAAAACTCACCGGCTTGGCATCAAGGACAACAACCGAACTCACGAGTGGTTCAAGGAAGCGGATATTACAGCTTCCCAAGTCATCAGAATCAGCAGCCTCCCGGATACCGTCAAGGCCAACAACTACATCAGCAACAACCGTCTCAACAACAGCAACATTTTGGAGGACACGGCTACGTCAGTCCATACCATTCACAGGCTGCAATGTCATTAGACCATCTTCATCACCAACACCAGCAACAACAGAACGCTCGCGACGCGTCTAAACAGAACCAACAACAGTTATGGCCAAACAACTACTGATCAGAACAAAAAAGCAATCAAATCAAAGCCCCTTATCTCCATGCCTGCCTTTGCCTTTGTTTTAGCTTATTCCCATCTCTCTCTCATTCCTGAGCTCTGTGTGTGTGTGTGTGTGGTTGGGGGCGAGGTCTAGTAGCAAGGGGCTTTGTGAGATACCTTTAATGGCTGGCTTGTTTACTTGCTAACCTTTGTTTATTGCTAAAAAAAAACTCTGTTTCTCTTACCAGTTTACTCTTTAACAACTCTTAAGCCTTCAAGTTCTATGTTAGACCAAAACTTCACATTAAAGACAGAGCTAATCATGTTTTACTTGTTTGGTGCCATTTGTCTTAAGGCATTTAATCGGATAGTTAAAACAGTCATTGTGAAGATCAGTGAGTGTGAGATGCTAAAGCAACCTATATTTGGTCATTATGATTAGACATGGCCTTCTGTTCCATTCGGTTTTTCAGTTTCCAAAAATTGGAACTATTCGATTTTTAAAATATTTTGATTCAATTTCGTTTGAATTAAACCATCATCTGGGTATTATCGTTGGGTTAATTGGGTTTTTTTGTTATTTTTAGATATTTCTCTAGGTATCTCTATTATTATTTGGGAAGTACATTTAGATAAATACCATTTAGTTTGTAAGAATTTACATCTAATGCCATTGGAAACAATATATAATACAAAAACAAATTAAATCATGTTTGTAAAATGGAGATATCTCATTTTAAATTCTCATGATAATTTTTAAAAAAATCATCAAAACAATTATACTTATTTTGAAAATCATTTTTTACAATGATTATTTTTAACATAATCTAAAACAAAATATGTTTCAAAATAAATAATATACTTTTGAATATAATATTAGTTTATAATAAAGAAATTGTTGATTTTTTGAAAAAATAAAAGTATAAATACTAAAAAGCTAAGAAAACTATTTTAATTATAATAAAATTAAACCATTCGATTATTTTCTAACTTTAGTTCGGTTTATGTTGGTAGATGTCTAAACATATCGATGTTTTTTTTATATATATCAAAAAATGAAAATGTGCGTTTAATATTTTGATAAATTCTTTTCCAAGCATTTACTTCGTTATTTATTTTTAAAATTTATCATATTTGATGAAATCATACTTGAGAACTAGGTTTTTAAATTCTTCTTTTTTTGTAAAACAAATCTTTGTCCTGCCCACGTTCATATAAGAAAAAATACTTGTGAACGAGGTTGTGTGTGAAAGAATTGAAAATACAAGAGATTCCATTTTATTACTTTATAAATTTTACATAACAATAATAATACTATTGTCACACACACCTAACAACAAACCTGCCCCAACTATTTTATTTTTAAAAGTCTAAAGTCAACAATTCTTTCTCTTTTCCTTTAGTTTTTTTCACTACGTTGAGTCATATTATTATGTGTTTACTAAAAATAGTTTTAAAATATCTGTATAAGTTAGGCACACATCCCAAAATAGGTCAGACATTTCAACTGCAGACATATGCAGTTTTATAGGGATCTTATATATATATATATATATTTTCTTACTTTTTCTTTTTATATTAAAAAGGTTAAATCGAAGTCTATTACGGAACCAGATCTAACTTTTTGATGGGAGGCCAGCCCACGGATAGACTTTTTTCCTGAGTATTTAAATGGATCGAAAGCAAGGACTCATATCCGTGTGAGTGTCCAGAAACAGTGTGAGATAATTTCTTTCCGACATGGTTTGAACTCACAACCTGCTTCTAAGAAAGAGCTCGTTTTTACCATTGGATCACGATGTTCCGGACTTTTCTTACTTCTCTTTAACTAATTAGCAAATGAAAAAAAAGAATCACATTGAAGTATAACTTTAGTAAAAAAAAGTGGGGCGACTAGGCACTAATTACGGCGTTAAGTATGTACCTAAATTAAACTATGTATAGGTGTGTACTTATGTATATCTACTTAGTAATTAATACACATACACTTATGTTTATATGCATATAATAGAAGATTGATGAAATTTATTTATGTTACTATATAGTTTGGTCAAATGAGAAATAGTTAATTTATCTTTTTGATTCATCGATAATTATTCGCTCTTTATTTCCACAAAAGATTACTATAGACTGGTCTCTTTTTTTCTCGAAAACGTTTTTTCATTATAGTTTTGGGTTTGACCAAAAAGCGTTTTCAAACGTGGTGATTATGATTTAAACTTTTTTCATTGATAAAAGTCATTATACACGTAACAATATAAAGTCTCTTGGTTTGTTATAACATTATACATTTTAAAATTTGACATATGGTATTGTGACTCTATTTTATCATATAGAGATTATCAAACATAACTCATTGTAACTTACTAAAATTCATAAACTTAGGTGTGACACAAATTAAGAAAAATTTACGTAGGAACTTGAAGATATATATATATATATATATATATATATATATAATTGACTAATGAGTTGAACCTTTCACCTAACAAAAATTGATTGTGGCAAAAAAACATTAGTCCATTTTTCAAAAAAAAAAAAAACATTAGTCCATATGAAATACCAAAATTTTGACTGATCAAATAAATAAACATATGTATATATATAATATATATTATATAACATTCCATATTTATAGTAAATATTTTACTTTGACCATAATAAAGTTGATGTATGTCCCCTTCTCATTTGTCATGTCGGTTAGGCATTATATGTCTCCTTTTTTCCTCATAAGTTTCTATCAATTATCACAAATTGATGAAAACGATTACAACTATAGCTAGATCAAAAGAAAAAATAAAACAAAAAATAGTAGTTTTAGCATAAGGCTCATAAACAACCATGTTATAAAAAAAAAAGTTTATAACAACTTCCCACAATTATCGCAAATAAAACCGTACGAATATCTTTAAAATAATTTTTCTGACTGTATAAAAAGCACTCATCATACTTTACATAATGTTAGCATTTTAAGTAATTAAAATAAATTGGTTTGACCACTTTTTTCTTATGATACTTTAAAATTAAATGTTACTTTACTCGTCAAGAGAAAGTACTAATGTGAAAAGATGCGGTGAGTGTAAGCATGACCTCGTATATCCGTCAGCATAACAATCCTCCACTCCACGTAGTTTAGTGCTTGAAACTCAGTTCCATATATAACTAATACGAGATTAGACAAATATTTTTAAAACTGAAGTTTGCAAAAATCAAATGTTGTATCACATTAATAGAAATTTAACTACCTAGCTAAAAACTTATTGTAATGTATGCTTCGATGTTCTCACTCTAAATTCACTGACCATCTTGTTAGATGGTCGAAAATGTTACATTTCTAAAATTTTGAATAGTTGTTTTATTGTCTCTTTCGTATATTGTCTTCGCTTTGAAATACTCTTAACTGTAAAATTTTCTAATGACCATTGACTGAAAACATATCAACGAAGTGTTGAACTAGTGGTAAAAATCTCTCTATTAAAAGAGGAAATCACGAGTTCGAACTGCATTGAAAGGGATTGATTCGCAAAAAACGAATATCTTACATGATTTGACTTCGTTATAGAGGATTAAGGTTATAAAAAAATCAAAAAACAAATGCAACTTGGTGATATAGATAACTAAATCAATTTAATTTAAGTTTTCTTCACACATCACTCTATCTTCGCAAACGGAAATCCCGCATATATATTAGGGTCCACGGATTGAGGGGTTGGTTCGCAAAAAGCGAGTATCTAACATGATCTGGCTCCGTTTTAAAAGATTAGGACAACGAATTCTGAACCTCCTGATTATAAAAAAAAACAAAAAACAAATGCAATTTGGTGATACCGATAACTAAATCAATTTAACCTAAGTTTTCTTCACACATCACTCTATCTTTGCAAACGGAAATCCCCCATTTATATTTTTTCATTTCCCTTTAAATTTCTCATTTATTAGAAATATATTTAATCATATTTTATACCCAAAAAGTGTAGTAGGGTCTATATTAAAAATTCTTGACAAGGAATTTAAAATGCACCCATATATGAATAATTGTTAAGGTTCGTGAAGCAATGAGGCAAGAAGAAGAAGAGAAGAAGAGAAGAAGACAGTCTAGCACGTGCCTAGTCATGTGTCGGCGACGGTCAAATGCCGGTGACAGTATTTCCACGTGGCAGCCTAATACTCCCAAAAATAATTTTGTTTAAAAAAATTTTGTTTAGGTTTGAATCTTTGACTGCCTCTCCGACCGGTGACTGACTGTTTCCGGTTTCCAGTAAGACTCCTTCAATTACGTGTAGTGAGATACTTTGTTATGCCTTACCTTTTAGGAAAATTTAAAACAAGATAATTTCTTTTTTCCAATTCAAAATATACTCATCAAACAACAAAGCAAATTGCGATCACAATGGTAAAAAATATTTCAAAAAGTTATTGTATTTTTAGAACATCTCCAAAAGACTCTCTAAATCTTCAAATATGAAGATTTTTAATCTCCAAAAAGAAACTTCAAAACTTTAAATTTGAAGTTTCATAATTTTTATTTTCATTTTAGTCCCTATACAATTACACAACATACTTTTTATTC
>OVAN01000638.1:0-53926 GCA_900406275.1 Anastatica hierochuntica
CTTTTTCTTTATCTCCAAAACAGGAAGTTGAAACGCAATGAGAAGGAAGTCGGAAAGGCCCCACCTTTTCAATGCCACGTCTGGTAGGCGTGGTGACGTGGGCGGCGGGATTAGACGCGCGTGGGACCCCCCACCAAATCAAATCTTNAAATAAAGATTTGCAAATCAATTTGCAAAATCCCTCGGTTCGATTAAGGAAACCCGGTTCGGTTAACTCCAAATCACATCTTACACGGAGATTACTTGCCTTAAGGAAAGCCAGTCAGGAGATCCCCATTCCAGGATCTCGGGCCAAGCTTCCATAATCCAAGCTTGGGGGGGGCTATTGGAGGAGGTGGTTATCACCCATATCCGGTTATGAGTAAACCGACCCGAGAATCAATTAGAAAACCAGAATGCAAATGGGCCACTGAAGCTCACCTAGCAACACTCGGCCCAAATCGAAAGAGAAAGGAGAAGGCCCATTGAATTCAAAGCTGAAGGAAATAAAAACGGAAGAATAACATAAATGGAAAAAATAAATGCGCAGTAATTGGGAGGTTACGAGAGCTAAAGGAGTATAAAAGAAGAAGGAGAAGCTTGAAAAAGAGGATCGATCTTTGTGGAAAAGAAAACATTTGTAACTCTTGTTTAATTCTTAATAGCAAATCAATACAACGCAACCTCTTCTTCGAACATTCTTGCAAATCGTACACCCGGTATTCTGTGTGGATTCTAGATTCATCACATGTATATGGGTACAAGATATAATAGTATGAATGTATATATATGTGTAAAAATTTCGAGGCATCCATATACTAATTCGGGTTTCGAATTCGGTTCGGGTAAAACCCGAAACCCAAAATACTTGAGCGGAGAATCCGTTCTGGTTTTTTACATATTTTTCGGGTTCGATTTCTGATTTTTTGGATCGGTTCGGTTCTGATTTTCCGGTTCGGCCTTTTTGCTCAGTTCTACATATAAAAATCACAAAAAAAAAGCAGTCGTACCGGAAAACTATAATGAAAAATCGACCGGGTTACAAAAACGAACCGGTTATTGAAGTTTGAGCGTATCTCTAAATCCACTTAACCATAAAACAATATCTACATTATATGATTTTCGTCAATGATAATAATTAACAGTACAATACAATAATGAATCAACAAGGTCCCATGGTCTTGTCTCTTGTGTGCTTCATCACATAGAACTAAACTCCTCTAGTTTTGAAAAATGTAAGCCCCTGCCATTATGAAATATAGATTTATACGCAACTATAACTATTTTTCAAATTGAATCACAAAATGAGTTAAAGAAGAAGATTTTGAGTAAGGTATACATACCAAGCGTAGGCATCAAGATAGAGAGAAAGGCGGTTCCGGCAATCTTAAGAGGCAAGCCTGTTTTGATCATGTCTTTGATCTCAATATGTCCTGTCGCGAACCCGACCACGTTAGAGGGTGTTCCAGTGGGTAGCAAGTAAGCGAATTGAGCTCCGATAGCGCCCGGGATCATTAAAAGCAGAGGATGGATTCGCATTGTCTTCGCAATTTCAATGAGTAAAGGAACTAGTAACGTAGTGGTTGCATTGTTTGAAGTGAACTCTGTGATGCTAGCAGCTATAAGACAAACGGTTGGAGCTATAGCCCAATAAGGAGCCGTTTCGAGAAAGACTAGTCCTTTGGATAACACTTCAGCTAAGCCGCTGGTGCGTACACCATCGGCTATAGCGAAACCAGCTCCTAATAACAACACAATGTTCCATGGAAGTTTCTTGCATTTTTCCCAATCCATTAGCTTCTCTCCCTTTTTAATCCCGTTTGGGATTATAAACAACAATGTAGCCATCATCACACTCACCGTTCCATCCCCGGCTCGGCCGTTAAAGATCCAACCCCAGCCGGGGATGTCATCGGTTATATTTCTTGTCATCCATAACATAACCAACCCACCAAAAACGGTTAAAACCATCTTCTCAGCGAAACCCATTGGTCCTAACAACTCAAGCTCACTCTTGAGATGAGACCTATGGAGATAAGGAGACAGAGCTTGTCCTGTTCCTTTAGGACAATACAATACACAAAGAGTACCCCAAAGAACCAAGAAAATGCACAAAGCTAATGGGAAACCAAAGAAGAACCATTGGCTAAAACTGATTGGATCAGCTTCAGGGAAATAGCTTTTCCACATTCCGACAAGTATTAGATTCACTCCTGTTCCTGTAAGTGTGCTCATTCCACCCACCGCTGCTGAATATATTACACCGAGCACCACCGCTTTGCAAAACTTCTCCACAGCCGGAGGCACCAGTACTTCCGGCGACGATGATGATGAGGACGAAGGAAGTCTTTGGAGTATCCCTGTAGCCACCGGCACCATCATGACTGCAGCCGCCACGTTATGCATCCACATGCTTACGAATGCTGTTGTGGCGCATAGGCCAAGCAGCAGAAGCGGCGCGTTTAGTGGCTCCACACAAAACACCAAAGTAATCTTCATGGTAATAAAAAGTTATTCATTAATAATTGTTATGTTTATTAACGTATCATTAATTACTTAATTAGATACGTGGCAGCTTTTTAAAATTAAGCTCCACCAAACTAGGATATGGATCATATGTTTTTACTTTTTAGTGATTGTAGTTGTAATAAGCTAATTGTTAAATCATATACTCGTTGCTTTTTGATTTATGAATTTGTACGTGTCTCTCATCTAGGATATTTTTTTTGTTGCTTTCTATAGATTGTTGGCCTACGTGTCTCTCATCTCTTATCTTTTACACACAGTAAAAACCAAAACAAAATAAATAACAAAGAGAAAAGTTTTCAAACAAAATAAAAGTAAAAAGGGACTCTTTATATGTTTAATAAATTTTTGTTCGCCACATAACTTTATATTTCAATTTTTAGACTTTTAACTTCCTAGCACCAACCTAGTTAAATAATTTAAACGAAAAAACTAGTTATATATATAGAATTGATTGAATGAAATATGCGGAAAAAAGAAATGTAAAACTAAATAAATGTGACAAAAATCTAGAATTGTTTGCATCTCCACGTTAAATACATGGACCACACTACTCATGTTGTTAAGGTGTCATAAGTTTATATCTTTTGTAAAGTGGGGATTCAATTAAATCTCTCCACATGTTGAGAATCATAATTTTATGTGGGGATTCAAATGTTCCTCAAGTTATAAAATTTTGTTTTCGGGAAAAAAAATCGAAAGTGGATTGGTCCATGTTATTTATATATTAAATAGATCCTTATTATATTTCTGGATATATCTTCACACGCTATTTTGAGATAGTGGTTCGTATAACCATTAATCTCGACAATATCCCAGTTTAGGATTAAATTCGGGTTAGATCGCCAGACTAATTTCATGTCGGACCGATTTTGGTTCAGATCGATCGGACCTCTTTCGATGGGCCGGATCGATTTTGGTTCGGTGGGGGCAGCGTGTGTTTAGGATCTGGCTCTAATACCATGTTAAGTTTCATGGGCTTCCAACTTAAAACCAATTAGCAATAAGTGGATTAACCCATATTACTTACATATTACTTAGATCCCTATCATATTTTCGATATGGGATATATCTTCACAATTAAATATGAATTCTAGATTACGTTAATGAATTACTAAATGTGAAAAAAAATTGTAAAAAGAAAAAGAGAGAAAAGATAAAAAAAAAAGGACTAACGTTAAGGGCGAGGCGGCGATGGATGTTGTAGTGTTCGACGGCGAGAGCGAGGATGAAACTGCCAAGGACAAGGGAGATGACGTCATCCATGTAAGAATTCGCCACGTCATCAGCCGCCGATATCCCGAAGAGAGGGAAGAGGAAGAGCGGTGACATGGAGGTGATCGGCATCGGGACGGCCTCCGTCAACCACCAGGCGAACATCCACACCAAAACGGCGAGCATGTTCCTCGCCGCCGTCGTTTCATCTCCGCCGAGGCGTACGCATAGACACACGACGGCGCAAAGAAGAGGACCGAGAGCGATGTAACAGTTCTTAGGTGTGAATATTGACCGGAGATGTTCCCCCACCGTTCGCCGGTGGAATGACTCGTCATTATGGACGACGGGTAAGAGCGAAGATTTCATATCGTCGGAGAAATCACCACCGTTCATTCTTGTTACTTCGGTTTCTAGTAGAAGGAGATTAAAGAAAATTGTGAAATGTAAGAAATAAGAGAGGAAAGGAGCTTTTTATAAACTTATTTATTTTATTGGGAAAAATAAGGTGGAAATTCCTAAAAAATACAATTAAAATATGTTTTTATTCTAAATATGCCACCCCAAGATTTTTTTCCAAAAATATTAGGAATGTATTTTTCTCAAAAATAAACATCAATTAAAAAAAAAACTAGATCCTAAATGCTAAAAGCTAAATCTCTAAACACAAAAGATTAAATCCAAACATAAAAAATTTAATTTCTAAATCATATACTTGTGATGGTATTTTTGGTACAAAAAAGTAGTTTAATGGTATTTTGAAGGATTTCTTTAAAAAAATACAGAACGTGTTTTATAAGAATTATAAATGGATTTTTTTTACTTCGAATTATAAATGGAATTTAAAAGATGAAAATAATTGAATTTAAATATGCAAAGGCGTTCCCATTGCATCTAAGTAGAGTTGTTTTTTTCATGTAAAACAAGTTTTTTCCATTTTAATTTGTATTCTCCTTTATAAAACAAAATGTTATCCAACGTGTATCACCAACACTTGCTGGTCCTCGATTTTAATTTTAAAAACTGAAAAAATGTACGAGGGGGTCACATTAATACAAGAGACTCTATTTTCTTGGACGACAAAATCGTATTATTGGATAAAAGGGGTGAATATAAAAAAGGTCGTTCTAAATGAATATGATTGATGACTTTTCAGTTTATCTAAGGAAGTTAGTGTTTTAATTCGTTTTATTCGACATTTTAATATATAACGGACCCATGAATATGATGAAAATGATATTGGTCTAACAAGATTACAAGTTACAAGTGGCGAACCGTTGATGGCTTATAATCTCCTCATCTGATCTGATGACCCTTAGAGATTAAGATGACAAGTAATCATAACAAACCTATTGTCAATTACTTATAGTTATACAATAAAATTTAGGGCTACAGATGAATTCTTATAGCTATAGATAAACTTCTAAAATGATCATAGCTAACAAAAGAAGTTACTGTGAGAAGTTTATAGATAGAGCCAAGTATTCGAATGTTCGTTTATGTCAGTCGTTTCAACCGGAATTTAGTATGATTATTTGGATATATACTAAGTTTTATCGATCACATTAGTGATAAAACATAAGAATTGTTTTTTTTTAATTTTAAAATTACATTTTTACGTGGAAAAGTATAAATATATTATTTATACTAAATTACATTGCATTTATGGGTTTGAACAGCTTCTTGTGTATAAAGAAAATGTCAAAATTGTGAAAATTATCCACCCTGGATTCGATAATCTTGGGAACACTTTTATCTTCACTTGACCATTTGTAGATAAAATTACGCTTTAGATCCATTAAAAAATAGAAGAATAGATTAGTCGACTGCTATATTTGCCATGAGATGAGTAAACCCTTCTATTGTAAAAGAAAAAGATTGTGAAAAATAAAAAGGATGAAAGAATAGGAAACCAAACAGTTGGCAAGGGTAAAGAGAGGGAGAGTGAGACACGTTTAGTAATGCAGCCTTTGGTACTCTTCAGAGCCCAACTTCCCTGGTTCCTACCTTCCTCTTTTTTTTGTCTCTTTTCTTCAATAAATAATTAAATAATATTATTGTAGTAGTAATAATAATAATCAAATATACAAACTAGGAAGAAATATTCAAGACCGACATGTATTTGAAAGGTAACAAATCATCATTTTTTTATTTGTCTGTTAAATCTATCTAAGAGATATATACGCACTCGGTCTAAAAGATAAGCATCTACATGCATGTCTCTATACGTACGATGAGTTTTGTTACACTCTACCTTTAAATAATAGTACTAATTTGCATCTAAGATTTATATACAACAAAATGATGAGAAAGGAAGAGAGGTGGTGTGTGGTACCAATAATAATTTCATTTTGAAGGGGTCCAAATATTCAGGGAGAAAAAGAGCCAGTAAAATAATGATACGTATGCATATCAAATTGATGATTAACTATTGAAACTATTATTATTCAAGTGGAATATTTTTGAAAGACTGAAAGAAATCATCTCACATGAGTCATGTGGCTGTATTTGACTCCACCACTTAATTAGTACGGAGATTTTATGATGATCAACCTAATTTCTATCAGCTGAGGTGTAGATTATGCGTCTCCAAATCTACATTCTTAATTATTACAACTTGTAATTTTTTTTATAGAAGTCCACATTATAGTAATACTAAGGCAAATGAATTCAAATATTTTGGTACCATAGCAGACTGAAATTTACAAAATATCCTGATAAAAAATATAATATAAAAAATCGGAATAGTACCAATACAAACGAAGAACTGAATGGGTATACGAAATATCCCTTATACATTAGTTAGGAAATTAGTTTGACACATGTCATCACAAAAATCACTTTCAGCGTTAAAATTATGACATGACAATTTAGAGAATATTGATTGGTTTTGTATTAATTCATTATTAAAATTATTATTTATGCCAATAAGAGATGTTAATAAGAAATATCACGGATTTTTTTCTCTAAAATACACTAACTTAAATTTTCTTTTTTAATACCATAAAGACTACAAATAAATTTTAAAAGTTAAATTTTTGATTTTTGGTTTATTATTTTGATGGTTTAAAATTTGTGTCAAACTAAAATAGCTGAAGACAATTTTCAAATATACTTCACTTATATATAAGTATTGCATTGCTAAAAATAAATTTAAATATTATTCAAAAAAACTTTTGATATAATATATGTTCATAATGATCTTCATACTCAAATTTCAATCCAAATAAGTGACAGTTTTCAAGAAAGTGTAACTAAATTTGCTCTTTTTCTTAAAATAATCATTATGAAAATAATTTGTTTAGCTTACCAACAATAATTTCGAATATACAAACTGATCATATATAATAGTTTAGATATTTTAACTCGCGTATTACGCGAGCATATCACCTAGGTAATAAATATTTGGAAATGTTAGTTATATTCATATTAAAAATAACCCAAAAATCCAATTTTTAAAACACAAATATATTAGTTACTTTTACAAATATTTCAGATAGTTTTACGTAACACATATAAAAGTAACCAACTTGAATTGAATTTTCAAGTAACATGAGTTGTTTCTTGTATTTTTCTCTTGTTTTTTCAAAACAGAACTGAATCAAATTTTTGAGAACTGAACCGAATTGTTAATTTACCTAAATGTCTTATACAATCATATATTTGAACTATCCGAAATCCGAAATAACAGACCCGAACCACACCTAATACCCAAAATGCAGTACAACTAAGGCTGGGCAAGTCGAACTGATTCGGTTCGTCTGATTTTTCAGATGGTTCAGTTCGTTGTGGCAAAGTTCAATTCGACTGTATTGCCAAATTAAACTACAATACTTTTTACCCTATAATTTAAGGAAATCATTTGGATCGGTTAAATTAAGTTTATTCGACGAAATTCAGTTGGTTTGGTTCAACTGGTTAACCAAGCTGTTTGGTTCGTGAAACATGGTTACTACTACGGCTTCGAGTGAACCGAATCAAAATCCAACCAACAAGTTTTTCTCGAAACCGAATGAAAGTTACCTGACATCGGTTCAATTCAATTCGAAAATTTTGGGGTCTGATCCAATTTACCATTCCCACACACTAAACAATTTCAACTTTAGATTTTTTTATCTGTTTCTTAGCATAGAAAAATCTAAAGTCAGTCACACACCAGTCTTTCAAGAAATGGATCTTGACACGTAAAGTCATTTCACTTGTTTGCAAAATATACCGTCGCCATATACAACTTCTCTTTCAAAACCTACTTGTCGTGATGAATTTTGATAAGATATATTACAAGACAATCGAAGATGTAAACAACAGTAATGGTGTGAACATTGGTAAAGATTTTAAGTTAAAACTTCCAAAACGGAGACAAACAAGTTCAAGTCTTTCTCAGTGCCCCTCACTCAGAGTCGTACGAGGCTTAACCATAGTCGAACACATGTCGCTAACTGTCAATTTTCTGGCAGATATTATTATTCCTCAAGATCACAAAATACAATTCAAGATTTGCGGAGAACAGAAGTCTTCTCTCGTTGGTCACTGTTAGTTACAGAGACAAGGCATATAATAAGAACAAACCAGTGTCTTTCTTTTTATTCTTTTGTCTTTAAGTTCTAAGCAGTGAACACAAGCATTTTGAAGAGCAAAGCAGTGACGAAAACAAACTTGAGGGGTTTTATAAAGCATATCACTTGATGGGGTCTCTTATGGCTCTCCTCCAAGCTCCACTCTCAGGTTGTCATACGGATACACCCTTGGTGTCTACCACATAACAGAAGAAGAGTTGATCATCAAATGTGAAAACAAATACCACAATGGCAACACAAAAGTCGAGTGATGTGTAATTTCTAGAGTAGAAACAACAGCAGCAACTCATCTCACATATAGATATGAAGCTAGACTTACTTCTTAGCACTAACTCTATAACTCAAAAACTTTCAAACAAGACTCATTGGGTAGCCTTTGATACAAAGTCTATGATGCTTGGCCAGTGTACACTTTCAGAACTAAGTCATAAATTTTAGCTGATGATAAACCTCTATAGGTTGCTTGGTTTTTTTCTTACACACATACGAGCTTACACTAACTGAGTACCCAAGAACATTATGGGTGTGTTCGTAATTAATATGTACGGTTCAACAGTCTAGGACAGGATGACGGCAACAATGTGGATACCAGATTCATCTCGACCAGTGCTTTGGTCAGAAGCAGAAGCAAGCAGCATTTATATGATCATAATAAGGCAAAAATGCAGAAGCCTAAAGCATAGTAAGACAATGAAGCCACAAGAGGTCCTATGTTCAATGTGCTAAAACAAGACAATGCCCTGAGCATTTTTTGTTGAATCAATACTCGAAATCACACTGAAGAGTTTCAATCTAATACGAATTCGAAAGAGTTTTCGGACTTACAAATGGAACCTTTGAAGCTTTGTCGTTCAAAACAGCGAGCAAACCCAGAGACGCAAAGAACCCTAAACCACCACACAACCATCCCAATGCTTCATACTGTTTCAATCATTCTAAAACCAATCAGAAACAGCAATCGCACTACGCCGGAAAAAAAAGACATCACAGGAATGTGAAAACCTAACAAACCTTTCCGACGGTATCAGCAATCCGATCGATGCAAGGTTCTGGAAACGCAGTTCCATTGTCCCACATGAGCTCGTCGTTCACCGGAAGCTGATTCGTAATTAGGAGAAACGAATTTCAAAACAATATTCAGAGAACTCTAAAGAAGAAATTACTGAGATTTCGACTCACAGGCTTGTCCGGGACGATGTGTTTGCCAACGGGAAGACCCATTCCGGCGCGTTGCCGGAGAGAAGATGCGACGGATCTGGAAACGACGCCGTTTCCGCCCATGATCCGTGAAGCCACATCGCTTAATTTTCCGGCCATTTTTTTCTTCTCGCTTTCAGGTTTCTCTCTGGCGATCAGAAATCAAATCGATTAAACTTTGACGGGGAAGACGATAGTAGAGGATGACTCGAGTAACAACGACTCGTTTCGGAGTTTCCCAATCTAGACGGTGTCGTTTTGCAATATGCAGTGATTCAAGTCTCGGTTTTTTTTTGTTTTTGTTTTTTTTCCCGTCAAACTAGCTTCATCAAAGAAAGATCGAGATTACAATACTAAGCTCCACTGGGGGAGAAGTTCGAAAGAATTAAAATGGCATTCTTGGCCAACGCATCCGCCTCTACATTTAGAGAGCGGGGTACAAATTTAAACAACAAGAAACTAAAAGATTTGCTAATAACTGAAATGTCGAAAAGGATACTTCGGAGTTCATTTACTTGTCTGTTGGAGTTGATCAAGGAAATTAAGACCTGTGAATCCGAATGTATCACAATCTTTGAAATACACTTTGACTGTGCCAAGAGCAGAGCCGATTTCACTGCCATGGCCTCGGCCACAAGAGCGGAGGACACTAAAGGATGGCATGAGGAGGATTGGGAAAGTAGAGCGTTTCCTGAAGATCTAAACACCATTCCTATGCCACAAAAGTCATAGTTCGCTTTCCAGGAAGCATCAGTAAAACAGAGTACCGCATCCTCCTGAATGGGAGCCACTGTCAATGTAGCGGTTTGTTTCGGAAGGCGTGGTGATGTATCCTGAGCTTCCAGCCAGCTGCGAGCGTCGCGGGTTGCTTTGAGGATCGTCTCCTTTGCTGAGAAAGTCCTATCTTCAAACAACAGTTGGTTCCTTGTTTTCCACAGAGACCAAAATACCCAAGGATAGAGATGGGTAGATACACCTGTTGGTGGAAGGTTGATTGACCGGAGGGAGAGTTGGAGCAGGTCCTTGCAGTTTTCGACAGCTTCACTAGGGGGCATGAAGAGGATCAGAGCTAGTTTCCAGACTTCTTTGGCGAAAGAACATTGATACAAGACATGTACATCCGATTCTGGTTCGTTGCATCGCTTGCATCTTCCATCAGTAGCTATACCACGTGATCGCAGGGACTGTCCTAAAGGCAAGGCACCTGTAGCAACTTTCCAAAGAAAGAGTTTAACTTTTGGGGAAACAAGAAGACCCCAAATGCATTTATGCCAGCTAAACTGAAGATCGAGTGGGAGAGAGTTTTTGAGGAGTCTATAACCGGATTTTACGGAGTAGGAACCTGATTTTTCAAAAAGCCACACTCGAGTATCCTGCATGCCTTGAGTACTGGGGATGAGCTTTTTAATGTCGTCCTCATGATGAGGTAGGTGTTGGCGGATTGCCGAGATGTCCCATGAAAGAGGGGAAGGGGTTAATAGGTGACTGACCTTGAGAGAGACTGCATCTTTGGGAGCTGGTCCAATGGCTTGTTGTGGAGAGGAAAGCGACAACCAAGGTTCATTCCAAAGAGTGATGTTTTCACCATTTCCCACGATCCAACTAGCGCCTTTCTTGATAATATCTCGTCCTTGTATGATGCTTTTCCAGCCATGAGAGGTTGATGATGGAGCAGAGCATTCTAAAAAATTTGAACTAAGGCAGTACTTGCCAAGGAGAACACGACTGAGAAGAGAATTCGGATTCTCAAGGATCCTCCAACTGATTTTTCCAAGGAGAGCATCATTGAAATCCTCAATGTCTCTAAAGCCGAGATCCCCTTTGACTTTTGACCGAGTGAGTTTTTCCCAAGCTATCCATGATATTTTCTTTTTTCCAAGCTTGTCGTCCCACCAAAATCTAGTGAGGAGAGATTGTATTTGTTTGCAAAGTGATTTAGGGAGCTTAAAGCACGACATTGCGTAGTTCGGAATTGCCATAAGGACCGATTTGAGAAGTACTTGCTTCCCGGCATTTGAAAGGAAACGGGAGGACCAACTCATTGCTCTTTGTCGAATTTTGTCGAGAATAGAGGCAAATATATCCCTTTTTCGTCTACCGAAGTGTTCCGGAAGACCCAAATATTTTCCAATCCCTCCTTCTTTCTCTATTCCCAAAGCTCTCTTTACTCTCACTTTTACTTCGGGTGGAGTCTTGGCCGAGAATGTGATAGAGGATTTCTCAAAGTTTATGCATTGACCCGAGACCTTTCCATAAGAGTCTAGTAGCGCCGATAGAGTGGAGCAACACACCAGATTGATCTTACCGAAGAACATAGTATCATTGGCGAAGAGAAGATGGTTAATTGGAGGGCTAGCTCGAGCTACTCGAACACCCGGGAGAAGCCCTTTCTCTTGAGCTCGACGACAAAGCCCCGAGAGCACTTTGGTGCAAAGTATAAAGAGGTATGGGGAGAGTGGGTCGCCTTGACAGAGTCCTCGGGAAGGGGAGACTTTTCCCCTTGGTGAATCATTTACCAAGAAAGAGTAGCTAACGGAACAAACACATTCCATCACCCAAGCTATCCAAGAGGAGTGAAACCCAAGACGGGTGAGAACGACTTTAAAGAAACCCCATTCTATGCGGTCATAAGCCTTGCTCATATCGGTTTTAACCGCCATTGAGCAATATTTTCGAGCACCGGAGTGTCGAAGAAAGTGGAGGATCTCGTGCGTGATTAGAACATTGTCCGCTATGGCTCGGTTCTTGACAAAAGCGGATTGATGGGCTGAGATCACCATTGGCAGTAGAGATTGGAGGCGTTTTGTGAGTATCTTGGCTATTATCTTGTAATGCACGGAGCAAAGAGCAATAGGCTTGTATTCCGCGACTCTCCGCGGAGTCGATATCTTCAGGATTAGCCGGATGTGGGTCTCATTTAGGCGGGGGTCAAGAGAGGATGACGTAAAGAAGTCTTGGATTTCCGTGGTGACATCGGCACCCACAATATCCCAGAAAGACTGGTAAAAGGCTGCTGAAAAGCCATCGGGTCCGGGCGCTTTTCCGGGATGAATCGAGAATACTGCTTCTTTGATTTCCGAAGGTGAAGGTTGTGCTGTGAGGTCCGCATTCATTGTATCCGTGATGCTTGGTGAGAGAACTTCATCAACCAGGTTGAAATCCGAAACTCCATTTGAGGAGAAGACTCCGTTGAAATAAGATGCTATCGTAATAGCAATCTGATCATCCTCATACACTTCATCGCCTTGATCATTCTCTAAAACTGAGATAGTATTAACCAGCTTCCTGCCACGAGTGAAAGCGTGAAAAAAAGCCGTGTTCTGATCACCACTCTTCAGCCATTGGATACGGCTTCTCTGACGCTAGAAAGCTTCCTCTTCGCGATAGTGATGTTCAAGTTTTCGTTGGAGGATATCAATGTGGGTTTGAGAGGGTAAGTCTGAGGATAAGGCCTTTTCTAGAGCTTCTTGGGTTTTCTTGATTTGGATCATTTGAGATTCATTCTGGGCTTTGGCCCAAATTATCAAGTTCCTACGACACTTTGAAAGTTTTTGGAGAACTGAGTCAAAAGGAGGTGATTCCCAGGTCTCCTGCAACAAGACTTAGATCTCCTCTTTTCCTACCAGCCTTCTATCGAACCTAAAGATGCCTGACTTCTTGCCTATGTTCTCATTGAAGTAGGAGATAAGGGGTCTATGATCCGATCCCTCAAACCTGAGATACTTGCATCTTCCTCTCGGAAATTTCTCACTCCATGAGCAGTTGATAAGAGTTCTGTCTAGGCGGGATTGGATGAAGTGTGAGTAGCGGTTTCCTCTCCAGGATAGCAAATTTCCTGAGTGCCTGAGATCCCAGAGACCATTCTGCGAGACAAAACTTCTGAACGCTACAAAAGAGCCCTCCCAACGCGGTGGGCCTCCTAACTTCTCGGAGTTATCTAAGATGTCGTTGAAGTCATCGGTGAGAAGCCAGGCTTGATCTCTGTTTATGGTCAAATTGGACAGTAGCTCCCACCAGCCAGAACGATTCTCCATCTGAGGAGCACCATATACAAAAGTGATAAAAGAGGAGGAATTCTTAAAATTGCAATCAGTGTCAATATGATTGTTTGAAGAGCTTACGATGTTTATATTGACAAAGTCCTTCCAAAAGAGAGCCAAACCACCGCTTAGCCCGACGGGGGGAACCAGGAAGTTGTAAGCATAACCAAAGCTATCAAGAGTTTTAAGAACAAAAGTATCATCTTGTTTGGTCTCCATAAGGAACAAAACATCTGGGAAGATTCCTTTGCGGAATTCCCGTAGTCTCTGAACTGTCAAGGGGCTCCCCAAGCCCTGACAGTTCCAGCTCAACACGGCTAAGGAAGAGGATTTCGTGGAGGCCAAAAATCCTTCACTATTCCCACGTTAGCAGCTCTGGTAGCTTGGTCATGGTCACTGGTAGGAGTAGGTTGTGACGCCTCTGGTTGCGGAGCTTTATCGACACAAAGTTTCTTTTTTGCCAGAGACTTCCCCCTTGTGGCGTTCAACTTCCTTGTACTTACTCCTTGCAATGGACTCATTGCCCCTCTTTTCTTTGCTGTTGGCTGTTGAACTTTTCTTTTACCTGTCACTTTTGATGTAGTTGCCTTTGTATTCGCCCTCTTTGTCACCTGTGGTTGTTCTGCTCCACTATCAGGATTGGTAGGTCCTAGGCGTAAAGAGACATGAGCTCTGGTATCTGGCCTTGTTCCAGCTGGTAGCGACAGTCGATGACTTAGAGCAGGGGTCCTTTGGGGGTTAATTTGCGGCTCCGCTTCTGCCACTAGTATTTCTACTTCTTGGAGCCTAGAAGAGTCCAAACTCGATCCTGGACATAAAGATTGCGTCGGAATAGGCAGGGGAGGGGGGGAGCTAGGCGCTCCAAGGCAAGACGTCGACCTCGTGACGAGGAAGCCTCTTCACGTTGAGCAGTGGCCTCCCTTGTTGGATCTATCGGAGGCGACTGAGGAGTCCGATGAACAGATGTTTTTGTCTGAGATGGAGCTCGACTTTGGAGGGGGTACACAGGGGTAGAGTGGTTGATGTCCGTCGAGACCCTATGGGAGGGTATTCTTTCATTTCTGGCCTGATTTCTTTGAGTAAAATCCAGACTGCGCTGGTAAGATTGTCCTCCATGGTTGGAGGATCCTGTGACTAAGCCTCTTGATACCTCTCTTGGGGGAGGAGATGAGTGAGATCGTCGGCTTGATATCTGGTAGTCCTAGTATCTAGAGTGTCTGGTGACTGGGGGCGGTGATCGTCGAGAGCGGTCTCCATTTGAGCTTCTCGGTGTTCCCGAATAAGCTGGTTCACGGCTTCTAAGAGGTGAATGGCGAGAGGGTTTATGTGACTCCGTTCTTCTTTTATGTGTAACTATACGGTGTAGCGTTTGCTGTTGGTTTAATCCCAGAGAATGAGCAGGGTTGGTAGAGTTCGAGGCCAGTTCCGGGCAATCCTTAATCTCGTGAGAGAGGAGATGGCAATGGAAATAATGCTTATCAAGTTTCTCATACTCCAGCTGGACTGTGGTTACTTGCCCGCCTGGAAGACGAATATCCATGGACATTTCCAGAGGTCGAAGGCCATTGACATCGACCCGGACCCTCGCAAGCTTGACGTCCCTTCCTGACATGAAGCCAAGTTCCTTGCCTATGGTTTGAATAGTTTGATCAGTTCAGTGGTGTATTGGAATACCATGGATCCTCACCTAGAAGGAAATGTTTGAGGGGAAATGTCTAGAGATCACTGGTTCCCATCTTTGAAGAATGAGCATCCATCTTTTGAAGTGATAAGGAGCTCTTGATAATACCAGTTGGAGATCTGTCTCGAGTTCAAAGTGGAACTAGAAACATTCTGGCCCAAGGTCCCTTCCTGTGACTTTTCCCTCCAGGTTCCAGATTTGTGGCAGGAACTCTAAAATAGCTCGGGGTTTTTGTACCGTCGGGTTCGTTACTCGGCCTATGAGGGAGCCTCTGTTCTCTGCTATAAGAACAGAGTTGTCACTTTCCAGGATTCGCACCGGGGACCGGCGTCGAGAGCTTGTTCCGACCACCCATTTCTCCTTCTCCAGTCGCGAGAACTTAGAAGTCATAGCTGGGGAAAAGATGATTCGGTGTCTTGATACAGGGGACCAACTAAATGTTGGAGAAAAATGGGCAAAGTTAAGCAGGTGTGTTGGTGAAAAAATCGTACGAGAGAACAACAACAGTTGACCAGCGACGGTCCACGGGAACTTAACCAGGTGTGTAAGGGTTTACTGGCGCTTCACGTCGGCACCGGGGCGAGGGGAAGCTTCACGTCGGAGGTTCGAAATCATCATAAGGATTAAGCCAGTGAAAGCTGCTTATCGAGAAGACCCGAATGGTTTGGTAAGAGGAGAGGAAGGAGATTTAGAAGATAAGAGAAAAAAAAAAAAAAAAACCCAAGTTTTCCGGCAGCCGCCTTCTACTTTGAGTAAAATATTAGGTTAAGGAGGGGGTAGGTGCGGTGGTTTGACATAGTTAAGGGTAAGTTACGGTGGAGGGGGGTAGAGTCAGTGGGTCATGGGGAAGTGTGCCTGAGAGAAAGATACTCAAGTTTTGGTTATATACAAAAAAATTCATGTGACTTAGGGGGTGGTATTGAATGCAGGAATTTAATAGATTCTAAAAGAATTCAATTTGGAGACTTTAACTACAGATTTGTATGTCATTTTAAAAGACTTTATGGGTTTTTAATGCCTTTGTCAATAATTCTAGTCTTTAGATTTTAATAGAATGTAACATATTTTACTAGAAACAAACTCTTTTAACTTTCATGGATTAAAGAGAATGGAATAGAATCTGACAATAACATAACAAAACTTATTAAAATCCATTATTAATGAAGTGACTGAAGTTCATGAATAGAAACATTTTTATTAGATGCTTAAATGTAAAAGAAAAGAACTAAATTTCAAAACTCGTAGCATCTCTCCACATATCTCCAATCATAGTTTTTCTCCAAGTATTTGCGTTTTCTCTATCTTGTTCTTGTGTTTCCGAAGGCTCTTCTATGTTATTTTGACTGATATTTTCTGCAGTTTGTGTAGTGTTTATTTCATTAGGGAACTCTCCTTCATCTGATCGACATTCTTTGCGAAGAAAGTTATGCAACGCTGCACATGCTAAGACTAATCCAGATTTTAGGATATGCCATTGACTAAACAAAAAAAATTTGAAACACATGTGATCTCAGGTTTTGATTTTTTTTTTATAACATAGTTACGTTACAAACGTTACGTTACACATAAGTCAACTATACAATAATTACATTTGTATACAAACGTAATAATAATTACGTTTTCAACTATTACGTTCTCTTCTTTTTGCTCATGCGTTTTGTATTGTTTGTATTGTTTTTTTTCCGTTGAGTTCCATTCAAATCTGAACTTAAAAGGTGGGAATTGGTTCTTTACATTTATGTGTACAATTTTCTATTAAATTCTTTTGAAATGATATTACTACACAATTCTCCAAATATTGAATAACAAAAACATTTAATAGAATTCAAAACTAAGTAGATTGAATAACAAGTGAGTTTAAAAGAATCCTTACAAATACATCATTCAATAACACTTGCATTTAAAAGAATTGATTACATGATCAATTGAATAACAATAAAATCCTATAGAAACTCAAATTCTATTAAATTCCTGTATTCAATACCACCCCCTTAGAGAGAATAAAGCTCCAAGGTTTATCATCATATCATATTAGCTATTCAACAATGAGTTACAATTCATCTGAGTTGAGATAATTTGTATTTCTCTTGTAGAATGCCATGAGATTCAGAAGGAGAAAAAGATGAGATTGTGAAAACAAACGAAATGCATTAGATAGCAAACACACAAATGCAGGACTAAAACTCTCACTCAATTGTCTCAACTTAAACACACACAAGACTAGTCAATGTTTTAAGATGTCCCAAAATGAAAAGATAGCAGAGAGACTAGAGAGATCGATTATTGCAACTTGACTAGTCATCGTCGTCGTTGCTGTTGTTGTTGGTGGTGGTGGTAGTAGTGGTGGTTGTGCCAAGAGGAAGGGGTCTAACAAGAATCGAGAGAACACCAAAGTTTGCATCCCAATCGATAGCGTAGCCCGAAAGAGAAGGTGCCGGACCGTTGTAACATCCACTGTTGACACTTCCCAAGTAGACACGACCACTCTCATCGTGCTCATACACGTTCTTGATCTCAGCATAAAACCTTATTTCAGTTTCACCACCAAGCACTTCAATATCATCCCCACAAACACCTGGAACATCCACTGCAAAGTAGAGACCACCTTCAGCCATTGGTGCCATAACAAATGGTCTCTTGCGACCTTTCACCACATAAGGATGATCCTCCACAGATCTTCCTGATTTACCTATATCAACAAACAAAAATATTCAACAAATACAATGGTTTCAAATATATATACACACTGTGACTTTAAAGATCTGAGGATCGAATCGAACCAGTGAAAGGAGGCAGAGTTAGAGTACACTTGTTCTGTTGATCCTTCACTTTGACCCTTGAAAGAATCATTCTCAAAACTCCATCTTTCATCTTAGCATCAACCTCTGTGATCTCGCAGCAGTCACAGCCTAGACCTGCAGTTCCAGAGTATTCACGCACTGGGTCTTTCGCGTTTGCGATGGTCTCGCCGGAGAAAAACACAACCTTTTGCCTGACGGCGTCGACTCTGTAGCGTATGGCGTCGTCTGGAACACCGGGCAAGTCGACTCGAACGTAAAGGTTGTCGTTTTCTAGAATCTTCACTTGGATGAAACCCTTTGGACCAGCTTTCTGAAATTGATTGTTCGTCGCGTAAAGCCCCTCTGTTTCAGTAAAAAAATGACGACAAAACAAGAAACCTCATTGTTTAGATGACTGGAAACAAAAGCGAATACACAGATGCAAGGAAGATACACTATCAAAAGCCATTGTTGAAATTTTATTTTCCTGGGCTATGAATGAACAGAGTACTGAGCTCAAGCTAAAGAGAAAACTCTGCTTTTTTCCGGGAAAAAGAATCAAAGGGGAGCAAGCATACATAAACAGAAAAAAGATACAGCTTTGTCCTTGTTTTTATGTAAATTTCTAGAAACATTTGATGTTGAAGCAAAGCAAAAAAACATCTTTTTTCCATCGAAAGTAGACGACTTTCCCGGAAAATATTCTGTAAACATGGAGGAAAAAACAAAGAGAGAAGAAAAAAAATGAAAAGAGAAAGATTTAGAGAGACCTCTAGAGACAGGCATTCCCGTACGATCAATGCATAATCTCTCACCCATATCTCTTCTTCTTCTTCTTTCTCCAGTATTTTTCTTTCTCTACCGTTTATCTAAAAATGGCGTCTTGGTGAAATATTATAAACGACGAGTGCATAGGTCGGTGACGTGGCGCTCTACAGCTGGTATTTCTTTTTTACCTTCATGGTAACTTGACTGGTCGTGCCTACGTCACTCTACTCGTTAGTTTTTTTTCAACCACACCAGTAATAATGCTTTTCCCTTGTCTCTCCATAGTAAAAAAAAACTCCGACGCCAGGTGTACAACTCCTATTGGCTCTCCTTATTTATTTTCAGAAACGACAAAAGAGTAAGACTGTGTCCTCCCTCTTCGCTTTACAGTGATGGAAGGAGATTTACGGTCACGTCAGCAATCCTTAAATTACAAAGCAAGTCCTTCTTCTTTTTTAAATGTTTTGTTTTAACTCATTATTTTTATTTTTTAGATTACAGTTCAAAGTTTTGTTTTTTTCTTGAAAAAGACCTCTTCATATTGCTCAAACTTTCTCCAAGGTTAACTTTTTTTAGTTTTACCATGCCAAAAAATGTAAATTTCAAACAATTCAAAGACAGCCGACTACTTTCACTTAAAAGTTCTAGAATTCTAACGGCGGAGTTGGGTCTAGCGCCTAACTCGAAAATCGGAGATTAAACGGGATTAATTGGAAACTATTTTTTGGATTATTTTGATACTTTAGTTTAATTTAATTTTTATAAATATATAATAAGGCTATAATTTTAACTTTTATATTTTGACTTGTTTTTAGACCAAAAATAACTAATTTTTACAATTTTAATGATTATAATAGATTGGCGTAAAAAAATGATTATAATAGATTTTCATTTGATTTTACGGACCAATTTTAGTTAAAAATATAATCCGGTAAGTTAAATAGTATAATGTTTGAAAAAATCGGACTACGGAGGAAACTAATTGGACGATCACCGTCTAGCGGATACACGGAGGAGTAATCGGTTTAGGCGGAGAATTTTAAAACAAAGCTTTCTTTACTTAGAGATGATGCAAAAAACCAAGGTTCTAAAACTCGCTAGGTGCTAGCCGAGCGGCGAAGCTAGGCCTAGCGTATAACTAGAAAATTAGAGATTAAACGCGGATTAATCGGGACAATTTTTTTGATTATTTTTATATTTTCATTTAATTTAATTTTTTATAAATATACAATAAGAATATAATTTTGACTTCTAGATTTTTTTAACTTGTTTTCAGTTTAAAATAACTAATTTATATAATTTGAGTCGTTATAATTTTTTTTTTGATTTACGGGTCAATTTTAGTTAAAAATTCAATTTCATAAGTTAATTAGTGTGCTAAAAAAATCGGATTGCAGAAGAAACTAATCGGATGACTACTGCCTAGCGGATACGCGGAGAGTAATCGGTTTAGGCGGAAATTTTCATACAAACAAAGAAGCATATCAAAGATAAATGTAAAATCAATATTCTGATTTATAGGAAATGGCAGACAGACAATAACAAAATACACTTCATTGTTTCTTTCTCTCTTTCTTTGTATCACTAAGTTTTACATTTTCTTTCCCTTTCAGATAAAAGAAACAAAACCCTCAATTACATAAAAGAAAGCTGGAAACAATACTATAACCATAAAGAAAAAAGCTTTAAACACTTTTAAAACTAATATTTAAAAAAAATAATTCCTCTTCTAAAAAAAACTCTCATTCTGCAAATAGACAAGTAATCACTTGATCATCTCTCCATGGAATGGATTTTCTCATTTCTCTAAGCTGCAATTCCTGCAACAAACACCAATTTTTTCATATGATTTCATTAGATTTTTTCCCTCTCAAAACACAAATGTAAAGGAAAAAAGACATTCATTAACTATTCAATATACCTCCATTTGGTTGGCTGTTGATGTATCCAGCTGCTCCTCTAGACATGAAGTCCAATGCTCCCATTCCCTCTGCCTTTGTAGGCAATGAAAGCCACGCCGAGTCGCTGTACAAAGAGTCTGTCTCTAAGCTGTTTGAGCCGCTTCTGTAACCACCAACATTAACTCCTCTCATTGCTCCTAATCCTATGCCTCCTGCTCCTCCCTCACCTGGGTAGCTATTACGTGCGCGTGCAGCTATTCCCCAGTTGTCTCCGATGCTGCCTAGTGGAGACATTCCCGAGTTCTCATTGAAGCTGCTTCTTGATATCGGAGAGTTTGGCATGTAACCTAGACCCTCATTTCCCCATAAATGGTTCTTTGTAGCTGCATTTAGCATATAGCCGTTCCCAACACTAGCTCCTCCTGACTCGTTCTGGCTACCGTACCTGCCAAGACTTGCAGCATATCCAGGGCTAAAGGGCTGTCCGATATAGTTCTGAGCCTGGTTTGGCTCAAAATTCAGCTCAATTCCATAATTATGTCCAAACGGTGAGAATCCACCCCCACTGCCTACTGCTGGACTGTACCTAACCTCAGGTTTTACTAACAAACCAGTTACTCGACTTGGGCTGAATCCTTGAGTGTAATCGTTCAGCAATGTACTGATTCTACTACTGCCAAAGCTATTTACATTCATTTGGTTTCGGATTGGGTTCAAAGCCATTTCCTTAGGCACCGCCAGTTTAACCTCCACCATCTTACCATTGAGTTCGTGGAATGTCCTCTGAAGCACTTTGTCCACAGCTTCCTCAGAATCATATGAGATAAACCCAAAGCCTCTCGGTCGCTGGGTTCTGTGGTCATACATCACTACAACATCCGTGATCAACCCAAACTGAGAAAAATAGTTCTTGAACTCAGCCTCTGTCACAGATGATGCCAATCCTCCGACAAATATCTTTTTGCTGTTAGCTGGGCCAGGTGATCCCTGAAGGCCGCCGTTACTTTTGTTCAATACTGCGTGATCATCTCTTGGAACTGCCTTCTTCGCCTCAACCTGTGGTCATGGAAGAAATATAAATCTTACCTTCTAGAACGCACAATCATAGACTGATTCTTGCACAGCCAATACAGATCATTTCCACGAAAACTTAGGAACACAACAGTGAAGAAACAAGGCAGCAGGTTATTCACTTTGAACCACTTTCTTCACCAAACTCTTGAACATGAGAATTTGGTCAATGAGACTTCAGGAGAATCTAGCTTTATCATTTGCTTTCGAGATAAGACAAGTTTAACTAAAACATGAAGAGATGTTTTTCACATTGCAATTCAAAAGTAAGAATGGACAAAAAAACAGCTTTGCTTTCAGGAGCAGTAACCTCCAAATCAAGCAAGTAATCATTGAAAGAAGCAAGATTTTCTATTGGAAGCAATGTAAGTGTTGTTGATGAAACTCACAATTTTACCATCAATGACATGTTTGAGCAATACGACTCTCTCAGCAATATTTGGGTCAGCAAAGACAACGAAACCAAAGCCACGAGCACGACCAGTGGCTCGATCCTTCATGATCACCGCCTCTAGAACCGCACCAAAACTCTGAAAATACTCTCGGAGACGATCTTCACTAGTCTCCCAAGATATCCCACCGATGAATAGCTTACCTGATTCCATTTCCATTCTGCGGCAAAAAGGAAAAAAAGGGTTCGTTCTTCGAGTTTTATACATCTAGCTTCGTCTCCATCAAGCTCGAAAACAAAGAAGCTCGATCAAAATCAAAATGGAACAAACCTGAAGAGGAAGCAACAAGATGTATCGAAGAATAAGAGCAGATGGGTCGTGATCGGATTCCGTGAACCGATCGACCCACGATCTTTAGATTCCTGCAAAACAATCAAGACCCATGAGTTTGATCAGCAAAAAAAAAGTAAGCTTGAGAGAAGAAATCAAAAACCCAGAAGAGAATCTACAGAGTACCGAAAATAGAGAAGAGATTGAGAATCTGATAAGATTGACGGAGGAAGCTTTTTGATAAGAGGGCGAGAGACCCTCCTTTTCCGATTATCGTTCAATCAAACAAAAGGAAGAAGAAGGAGAAATGAATGGAAGCTGTGAATGTTAATGTTGCAAAGCACAAAAACAGAAAGGAGGAAGAAGCTCCTTCTTACGTTTTGTTTTGTTTTTAAAAATTTATATGGGAAAATGTTTGGCTACTATCATTCTCTTTTCTTTGGGAGAGACAAAGGGTGTTTTTGACTTTTACGTAACCGTAATAAAATATAATCTATTCATTCCGTTTTTTAAAAAGTATCGTTCTGAAATTTTAATTTTGTTTCGCAAAAAATGTCGTTTTACATTTTTGATGCAAATTTATAAGCGAAATTCCGATTTTAACCTCACTTTTTTATGTATTAATTGAAATGAGAATTATTTTTAAAATATTAATGGAGGATAGGTAAGACTTTTAAAAAAAAATTATTAATATGCATGAAAAATGTACATAAAAAATAACTGCTTTTCTTAACCATAAGTTAAAAATCTTGATATAGACAAATTTTTTATTTTCAAATCTGTCATGAATAAAAGTTGAAACTCTGCTTAAGATGATTAATTCTTGTTTCTCCTGAATTTTTACTTTTGAAATTTTTTTTGTTAAAATACTTTTGAAGTTTTTGTATTGAGAAAATTGGTGCATAATCAAAAAATGTTTAGGTAGCTACAAAAATTTTCCTTGTTTTTTCTAAAAAGTCTCCAATATTTTTTTGTTTGTTCTTGGTTGGGGGTATTTTTGTAATACCACCCTATTAGCTTTTTTTCATTTTTGTCATTCCACAAAATTAATTAATGTTTTTTGTTAGTTTGTAAATTCACCCTTTTGTTTATGTCAAATTGGTAAATTTGTAAAGAAATTACATATCATAGTAAACATTTGAATTTACATGACATAATTTCCCCTACCATTTTGCAAGTGTGTAAAACATGCATATCAATAAATATGTATTTAGGTATGGCCGTCCGTCCAATAGTGATATTGCCCCAATAAAAAATATAATTTTATTTATCAATATATATATATATATATAATTTTATACTATGTTTTATAATATTTTTGGTCCTGATAAATAATCTTCTAGTCACAACATCACAAACACAAAAGAAAAGGGTAACAACTTCTATACAGTAAAACCAACTTCTTCTTGATGGTGAAACTGAACCTGCGAAGCCCTAATTTTTTAGATGAAACCGATGGTCGGCGTTTTCCCCGAAATCGCCGTCGGTTTAGTCGTTATTTATCGGATCTTCGGTTGGTTGAGTCTTAGATTTCTCTGTAGTTTCTCGAAGCTTCCCTTGTGTTTCTTGAGCTTGAATCTCTTGGTTTATAAGTTTGTTTTTCGGAAGCTGCGGGATTAAGGGATGAGGTTCGTGAGACATGTGTGCCTCAGTTCTTCTTTCTTCCGGTCTCACCGATTTATCTTCTGAAGGTGTTGAGGTTTGGTCAGAAATCGTGGCGGTTTGGTCGATTGGGCCTATCGGAGGGCATGGATGGTTTAAGCTATACTTTGGGTTGACTGAATCGACCTCAGATAAAGCTTGTCGTCTCTGGTTTGTGGTGTTGGCGGGATTTCTTCGCTCTGGCTTTATGCGGGTGGCTCATGGTGTTTAACCATTACAATCTTTTTTGATGTAAGCTTCAAGTTTCATAAAGGTTGATGCTTTTTATAGTTTGTCTTTAGTAGATCCAGTTTAGGTAGTAGTTTGGTCTTTTTTGAGAATTGACTACAAGGGTGGAACATATTTGTGTTGCTTTGTGCTTTGATCGTCTGTTCGGTCTTAGTGGATTTTGGGTTGATTGAGAGGAGTTCTCCTCCTACTAGCTAGGATCAACGGTTGTTCCGGATCCTCAGTAAGGAGGTGTGTAGAGCTATTAGCCTTTGGTCGTCGGTTTCCTCTTGGCACCTTTATGGTTTCTATGCTCGTCGGCCTGGTTGTTTTCTCATCGGAGTTTCTTGGGCTCAGTGTCAGTCAGTGAGCAATATAATGAGTGCCGTTTAGAGAACCTTCCTAATAAGTTTGGCTTTTGAAGCTCAGCTCCATTTCTCCTCCTTTCAATTCCGTTTTCCTCTAAGTTCGTTCTTATCTTTAAATTTCAATTTGTTCTTACCTTCAGTCATTTTCTTTAGTGTTGTATTTTTCGGTTGTTCTAGTTTCATGTATATTTGGTTCTGGATATCCTTTTATGTTGTAGTTCGGATTATGTGTTAATCCGCTTTTAGCTCAAGAAGTCTTCCTTTAGACTTGCCGGCTTTTGGCTTTGGAAAGACTTTGTTCTTTGCCGGCTTTGTACGACAATTTTGTAATGTTCTTATAATAAAATCTTCTAGATAGAAAAAAAAAAAAAAAATCTTCTAATTAAAAAGTGTCTCGTGGTTTTAAAATTTCATTTACTATTACACAAAAGAAAAGTCAACTTTATTTTATTTTATCTTCTCGTTAAGTAACACATCAGCATAAATACAAATATTTTTAAGCCGAACAAAGTGCAAGCCACGGTTAGATTAATCAGCTGACAGATACAACATGTATCTTTTATAGGTGATAATTCTGATTATAAAGATCTGAGAGCTTTATTAAAATGCAAATGGCATGAAGATGTTATTTGAGAATCAAAGTGGGCATCAACATGGAGAAATTGGATTATGACAATAAAGATTGGCATCCAACAACTTTTATTGTTTTCAGATATATTATAAAATCTGTAAAGTGTAATGAATGTTAAAATAATTCATCCCCAAGTGGAAGATGTTTCAAGGGCACAAGGCATTCCTTGTGCATCCAAATAATTATCAACTTTCATACGCTTACTTTTTATTCATTTAATTAACGGCAAAATTCTCTATCCAAATAATCCACTTCTGGACACAAATATCCTGGTGACCAAAGAAAAAAAGACACAAATATCCTTATTTATGTGTCTTTTTATTATTTTAATTTGTAAAAATCATACATTTGTAACTCAAATTTATCGACACTAAATAAATTAGAATCGTAGATTTTTATATACTTCTCAACAAAATATTTCAACTTCTAAGATGAGACATCTACAACATATAATACACTTCCATTACATTCAGAACTAACCATTTGACATGTGAAGTTTCCTGAATTGGATATTCAGGAGTTATTCCATAACTGATGATGATGATAAACCTGACATAACTGGTGTTGGCCCTACAAAAATCGCAATGGATCCAAAAAAAACATGAGCCCATTAAAGTGTTTAGCAAATTTCATTAAGTGTCAACCTAAAGGGAGAAAGTCTCGGTGGGAGATATCATTTAATGATCTCCACCGAAGAAAATTCTCAGCATTAAATGCACAATACTTCTTCGACAATCATCTTTGCATGACAGACACGCAAAACCAGGACCTAAAAAAGAAAACATGAGCCCATTAAAGTGTTCAACAAATTTCACCAAGTGTCAACCCAAAGGGAGAGACACCTCGGCCCAGGAAGAAAATCTCGGTGGTAAACAACATTTAATTATCTCCCCGAGGAAAAGTCTCAGCATTAAATGCACATCACCTCTTCGACAATCACCTTTGCATGACAAACATGCGTAATTAATGTTTTGGCCACACAACACTTTTCGCCTTTGCATAGAAGACACAAAGGTCGAAAGCTCAGCTTGACACGTGGATTCCACCTCGGTTAAAAGTTATGATTATGTCTGGTTTTTGTAGCAGTTAAGTGCCTATAAATATGGGATGAGGCTCACTAGAGAAGAAGTTCAGAAAATTAGAGAGAGGAATCACATACTAAACTTGTTGTAGAGACATAAAACGTTTTCTTTGCAGTCAAATCAATAAAAATTATTTCAAAGCCTCGGATCCGAGCCGAGCATCACTTGTTCTCTGTTTTTCGAGTTCCTTTGTTTAACGTGGAATTCGACCTCGGCTCTTCAGTTAAAAGTCATCGAGTACGAATCCTCTGAAAAAACTTAAGCAAAATTAAGAATCAAATTCCAAAGTGTTGAATTGCCAGCTCGGCAAAGGTCAAAGTCAACGAGATCAGTCAAAGACTAGTTCTCGGTTCTTTAACTAAAATTTAGAACCATGAATTATGATATCGTTCTGGAAATTATGATTTGCAACTCACAATAATAATAATTACTACCTCTGTTTCATAAAGTTAGATGTTTTAGGAAAAAAATTTGTTTCACAAAGATGATTTTTATAGGTTTTCAATGCACATTTAAATAGTTTTTTTTGTCATCTAGCCTAGTGGTAAATAGTTCCTCTCACTAGAGGTGCATGGTTCGAACCCTACTATTGTGAGATGACATCAGAGATGGTGCAATCACTAGCCCACTGACTCCTCTCAAAATATTTATGTAGTTAATGATAAGAAATTGTTAAATTTAAAAAGTTCCAATAAATATTATTGGTCAAAAATTAAGGAGAATATTTTTTCTAAGAAAAAAAGTATTTATTGTTGTAGATTCATAAAGAAGGACATCATTTTTTTTGATGTGAAACAACATTTATAACATCTAATCTTTTTCATCACTCAAATACCCATTAATTCCCAAGGAAGAACTATTTATTAATTGAGAATTTGAGAGGTTCATTCATTAAAGAAGGACATCAAATGTTGATACAATGCAAGTCACATGTACTCAAATTAAATATCCTCTATTAATTACAAGCTTATACTCCCTCTGTTTCTCAAAAAGTGTCGTTTTGAGGTTTTAATTTTGTTTCACAAAGAGTGCCGTTTTACATTTTCGATGCAAATTTATAAGCGAAATTCTGGTTTTAACCTCACTGTTTTAATGTATTAATTAGAGAGAAAATTATTTTAAAAGTAGTAATGAAGGGTATGTAAGACTTTTTAAGAATTTTCTTAATATACGTGAAAAATGTCAGAATGACAATTTTTGCGAAACAGAAGAAGTAGCTTATATTTACCTACTTTCTTTCATAGGGCAGACTTCTCGTTTCGTCATGCGTAATAAAATAGAAATTAGCCTTTTATGATACCATAAAAAAATTTGGCTCGTTTTTATAACTTTTTTTAAAAGAAAATTAATTCGGTTGCACATATTACACACCTTTAGAATCTCTGAGAAGATGGTTATGTTAATAAATACCCTCATGATGGAAATTTAAGCAGCCTTTACAAAATCAGGAATAAAAGTTAGTAAGAACATACACATAAAGGTTTGTAAGAAGTAGAACACACACAAGATCAAAGGAGGAGACGCAGCGCCGACGCGGAGAGAGAAAAGAGAGAAAGAGAGATCTGAGCAAGTTCTCGCCGGTACGGTGGTTCACCACCGTGCTTGGCCCTTCTTTTACCTTTTCCTTGTTTTTCTTTTGCTTCTCCCACCTTTAGCCTCCCACCTCTGTCAGCAAGATCTCTATCTCGGCGGCGACATCCAAGATCAAACCGAGTCCGGTAGACAAACACCGTCGAAAATTGTGAAGGAGCAAGGAGGTGGAAGCTATTGGTGGAAGAGAAGTCGGATTTTTCCGGTGATGTTTTGAGATTGGCAATTTTCAGATCTATTCCTAGGCCCTCAAATATCGGAAGCTGGTGGGGAGAGAGGCTTGTGTGGCCTTCCATGGTCGGATCTATCTTAAGATCCAGCTCGGAGCGGCGTGGAGAGTTTAAGCCACGTTTTCTCTCTTTGGGGACTCGGTGGAGGAACCGCTCCAACTCGTTTCAAGGAAGGATCTCCATCGTTGAGTGGAGGTGTGTATCGATGGGGAATCTCTTTCCCATTGATGGAGCTTTCGTAGTGTTCCGGATAGACTTGGACACTTAGGCGGCAAAGTCTATCCACCTGGAATCATTATCCTTCTTACCGTTCCAGTCCATTGGCGGAGGCGTGGAGGAAGACTACTGAATTTAATGTTATTACCAGGTTAGAGTTGATCGGATTCTGAATAGCTCCAGCTTAAGGGGCTTGCTCGCCTCCGGTTTGCTCTCCTCAGCCACCCCGCGACAGCTTCCTTCCCGGTTTGTTAGGAAGCTCTTTCAGATCCGATCATCTTCTTACCTAAGGATGAAAAATCATAACAAAGGAAGATGTTTTAGTGTTTAGGAAGCTCTATTAGTGTTTGGTCTGATTATCACTCTAATATTTTGTTTGGCCATTACCTTAGTCTAATCTGGATTCTCTAGTTAGGTTTAGTAGTCATTGGTTTAAGAAGATGTTTTGTAATCTGCTTATTGGTTTAATTTAGGTGGTCTAAGAGACGATTCATATTATCATAAGGATAAATGAATTTGTTCTCATTGTGGCTCTTTTCTTTGTGGTCCATTGTTTGAGTTCATATGACCGATAGGGTAGCATAGGTAGCCGCGTGCGTGCGTCGATATTGTACTCTATTGTGTCAATTGTGGTCAAAACCTCTATTGAGGTTCCATGTACTCATCATTTGGGTTAATATAAAGTTGATGTTGAGCAAAAAAAAAANAAAAAAAAAAAAAAAAATTAAAACACACATTACATTTGCCTAATTTTTCAAGCTGGAAGGACATTTGTTTAAAACTTTGTTGGGCCTAACAACCCATATAGACAAGGCCCAAATAAGTCTCTCCACTCTCTCAAACATTCTTCTCTCCGCTTCAGAAAATAAAAATACTGGCCAAGTCGTATGTATGTATGCCTCTGTGTTGTGGAGTCTATATTCACTGCCTCCTGTTTCTTTTTTTTCCAACTCATGGTTTGTATGAATATGAATTTGATTCTATCCATATCAGTGTTCACTTAGCGATGTGTAAAGCTTGAAACTTTGGATTCACTGGAGAGTTTGCGTTAGAAAGATTCACACTTTACCGGAAAATTCTCCACTTTAATCGATTTCGTCGGGTTGTGTTTTAGTTCTAGTTGAAAGATGCATTGTATTAGAAGCTCAATCTTGCAACACTTGAGACTGAGAGTTTTTATCAGACCACCTTTGCTTCTTCAGGAGAAGGATAATGTTTTTGTGGGCATTGGTAAAATGAGTTTTACATCAGGAGATGGAGGTAAAGATCTGATCTTGAGTCTGTAACATGGCTTTACATTTAGGTACTTGGCAGGTTACTGAAAGAGCTGATTTCGTTAAAGATTTGTTCGCTGGATAGCTTAGACAAGGTGCAACTTGTCATGGCTATTGAAGAAGAGTTCTCTGATTGAGATCCTTGAAGACAAAGCGCAGATAAGCTTACTTGCTTGCTTTGTTGATGTTGCAAGCTACATATGCTTTGTAACTCACCTTGAAGGGACCGAGTCCTGAGTTGTCTGTGGCTTTCAGTCTTGTCATCATTGTTCAGTTGATGCAAGTTTGAAGACATGGTTTGTGTCTTTGTCTCAGCAAATTTCATTTTGGTAAGTCTGCTGCTAAAACATTTCATCTGATATATGTTCTAAACATGAGAGCCTTTACATACATGACATAATGATGTTCTTACACCATGGGAAACACTAACAACAATGCAGAGAGATTCAACTCCGTTCTGTGACTGAAGCGCCAGCTACACAAACGAGGACCATAGACAAAAATGCTTTACACAAAAATGGATCTTCGAGAATCATTTGTTGAAATGTTGATACATGTCAAAAGCTTGCTATGATCTTGAACTGTACCCCTGTAACATGATCTTACCTGAGGTATAGACACGGAAACCGTTGGAAGAAGAAAGAAGTTTGATACGTTTGTGTATATTGTTAGAAGTGTGAGAGCATCTATAAGGTCTAGGCACATATAATGGCTTGACGAAACAAGTGCCTTCAAGGTCAGGAATCGCGTGGAGTTGGGAAGGAAGATCGATTTCAAACCCTCCAAAGTCATCGGTAACAGTCTTAATCCATTTGGTTTTCCTTTTGAATCCAGTATGGCACTTGACGGCAACAATGGCACCTGATGAGGATCATGTCAGATGGAAGACATGACAAAAAGAAGAACACGAAAAAACGAAGAGAAGAAAGTACCTGGAATAGGTATAATGGAGTGAAGGTGAGGAAGTGAAGTGTGGCAGAGAAGAGATCCGGTGATGATGATAGAAGAAAGTTTCTGTTCACCATAGCCAGCAATCTCAACCATCTCTGTTCTGGTCCATATATTATTAGCAAATACTCCGTCAAACACGAAGAAGAAGAAGCAAGAGAGGATGAAGAAGCTTCTCATTGGAAAAAGATTAAAGAAAACTCAGGTTTGTTTATGCTTTGTGTGTGCATATATATATATAACAAGAAGCTAGAGAGAGAGAGAGAGACCCTTTGGGTGGCTTCTTCAGTTTATCATTTTTTGGTTTTCAACTACAATTTGATATGATAAATTGAAAAAAACTAACTTAAGGTTGACTATGAGTAAGAGATGATAAAGGATACAAGTTTAGGGAAAGGAGTAAATCAAAGTGTTGTTGTTGTTGGTTGAGAAAGAGAGACGGAACTTGGAAGCAATAACTCTTTTTCATTCGATTCGATTCAACTTCACTTTTCTTTCTTTGTATAAATGATATTTGGTGGAACGTTTTTGTTTGTTAAATGTGACGTTACTCCTTTTTTCTCTATTAATCAATTCACAGCTTACCCGACTTCAACACTTATCTCTCACCCACATTCCAGTTTTGAACCCCCCCCCCCCCCCCNAAAAAACCACAACATAGAGTCAACAAAGCACTATTGTCTAAGTGTGGATGGGCAAATAAACCAAACCCGAACCGAACCCACTAGAGAAAACGGTACTCGACCCGGTAAAATATCCGAATGGATTCTTAATATCCGGAAAACTAAATTCGAACCAGAACTGAACGAAATATTTTGAGTACCGGAGAATACCCGAACGAATCTTCAATACTCGAAAGACCGGATCCTAACTAGACCAGAACATAAATATTTTGAATACCGGAAAATACCCGAACTATAATTATATACTTAAATATATTAATTATTTTTAGATGTAATATCCAAAAAGATATGAAATTCCCAAAATAAACATTAAAAATATTAAAATTTTTCAAAAGTACTGAAAAATATTTTAAGACAACTAAAAAAACTTAAAGTGTTCTAGATACCGAAAATGCTCGAAATACTTACCTTATCTTCCCCCAAATATTTGAAATGAATCATTTTTCACGTTAATTATAGTTATTGAATCATACATTGTTTAAGTTTATATGTTATATGTTTTTTTATATATATATTTGAGGTTATTTATATACATATGAAATTTTTAATTCTTTTATACCTAGTTTAAATGAGTATTTGAACCCGAACCCGCAGAGATCCGAACCGAATTCGATTCGACATTGGTAAATACCCGAATGGGACTTAAACCTCTAAACTCGAAAACCCAAAATCCGAATAAACTCGAATGAGTACTCGAATACTCACTTCTAGTGTGAATATATTAATCGGAAACGAATTGATGAAAAAAACGCCAAACCTCATGAAATCAAAATTAGTTATTTTTAAATTTGTACGAAAATAAGAAAAAATCAATTTTTTAAAGAATGGTAGAACGATAATTTGACAAGAAAGACTAGTAGAGTATTATTTATGAAAAGGTAAAATATTATTAGAAAAAAAGTTAATAGTCTAAGAGCATCTCCAATCTCACTCTCAATTTAACTACAAAATCGAGTGCATAATGTAGTTTGCTCTAATTGACAAAAAAAAAAAAGTTTGCTTTAACCCCACTTCGTTTTACAGTAAAAATAAGTAGTATTTTGTATTTAAAGTAACCTTTGGAATTGCACCATATTTAAAAAAGAAGTTATTGAAGTAGTTAGTGAAGTATTGACTTGGACATGTAAAGTGTGTATCATGAAGCCCATATATTGAATAAATGAAAAAGAGTATTGGCCGAAAGGAACGTAAGAGAAGGGTAATTTTCGTCATACTGAATGGGCCTTTGAATTTGAGAAGTTGAATTATCTTTAGTACAACCATTAATTAAACGTCATTATGAGTTTTAATTAACACAGGTGGAGCTGGTGATCGTGATTATGATAATTATTAAATTTATCACATGCTTCCTACAGCGACGTTTTTTTGTTGGGGCCCATCGAGAGAAGATCACGACCGTCAAATGTGGGCAACGTACAACAGCTGTCTGATCTGATTGGTCAATACAATTCGATTACAGTGTGCCCCACCTCACCCTATTTTTCATCACTTTCAGAAAATAAAACAATTAAACCAAAAAAAAAAAACCGATGGGCCGTTGAGGGGCAGTTACACTCTGGCTCCCATAACACCTTCCTCTCCGCTCTGTGTCTTTCACGCGCCTATTATAGTACTTCTGCGTGTTGACCACTCTCTTCTTCCGCGCGTTGGCGGTATCTCCCGCACGACAAAAAGTGAACCGGGTCCACTAACGGTCCTCAACACGTGGCAAAGTTTCAAAGGACTGTTTATCTCACTCAGACAAAGATCAATTCCAATCCAACGGTGGAACACATAGCCAGCTGTCAGAATCTTATCAGAAAATGGACGGTTTATATTCCTTCACGTGTCGACGTGAACAGAAGTCTCGTATCCTCGTCGCTTTATATATAAATAAATCTCCGGCGACTCCCTTCACCACACCACATTCTCTGTACAATCAACAGCCGACACTTTAAAATTTTTCCCCAAATCAAAAACCCTAAAAAAAATTTCTCGCTGCAAGTTCACTCTCTTCAGTCAACGTATAGTGGAAGCCATGATGATGATGATTTCTCTCTGTATTTGATTAAAAAAGAGAGTAAAGTTTTCATCTTTGATCTTGTTTTGTAATTCTGAAGAATGGGTGATTCCGATAGAGATTCCGGCGGAGGGCAAAACGGGAATAATCAAAATGGGCAGTCGTCGTTGTCTCCTCGAGAGCAAGATAGGTTCTTGCCGATAGCTAACGTGAGCCGGATCATGAAGAAGGCTTTGCCTGCAAACGCTAAGATCTCGAAAGATGCTAAAGAGACGATGCAGGAGTGTGTCTCCGAGTTCATTAGTTTCGTCACCGGAGAGGCGTCGGATAAGTGTCAGAAGGAGAAGAGGAAGACTATTAACGGCGATGACTTGCTCTGGGCCATGACTACTTTAGGGTTTGAAGATTATGTTGAGCCTTTGAAAGTTTATTTGCAGAGATTCAGGGAGATCGAAGGAGAGCGGACTGGTCTAGGGAGGCCACAGACCGGTGGTGACGCCGGAGAACATCAGAGAGATGCCGTCGGAGATGGCGGTGGTGGATACTACGGTGGTGGGATGCCGTATCACCAACCTCATCAGTTTCTACACCAGCAGAACCATATGTATGGGGCCACAGGCGGCGGCGGAAACGGTGGTGATGGAGCTGCCTCCGGTAGGACAAGGACTTGAGCAAAAGATTGAGTGAAGTGGAACTCTCTGTATATTATAGATACGTCATAATACATATATGGACATGTTTATTTTTACCCATTAAGATTTGTAGTATTGATCTATAAGTATCAATGTGGTATATACAATTTTGTATGGGTATTTTCATAGAAGATTTCTCTGGTGTTGATTAATGTAAAATCAGGTGTGCTTTTGTTCCTTGTGAACTTTTTCGAGAATCTGCTTATGTGGTTGTTCTAATTAAGCACTTGTTTTTGCTTTAATGAATGCTTGTAATATTAGAGATTGGGATCAGGATTATGAAATATTTTGGAATAACTTCTTTCTTCAGTTGATCTATTGCAAAACTGTGCCTGTTTTTGCGATGCAATGTACTTCTTCTGAAGCCGTAAGATATGTCTGTAAATTTGCAGTGGTGCTTGTGACTGTATACTTTTTAAATGGTCATTGTTTCTTTGGCATTTTGTCTTTGGTTGCTTGAAGGTTTGGCGACAATTTAAACCTCTTGTGACACAGGATTTGATGTTGAGAAAGTTCAGGACAAGAATGTGTAATGCTCACAGTTTAAGGATGTTGGTGGCCAAGAGAAACCAAGGCCTCTTGTATTATGTTCCTTTAGCTTTGTGCTTTCTCGCTCAGATACTCAACTTTCAGGTTGCCCATCTCCATGTTGGGCATATTTGATCCTGACATTGTTCTACCATATGTTGCTTCACCAACCTTGAGACCTCTGTTCATCTTTATCGACTATGGTATAAAAGTTACTCAAACATGCGCTTGCAGATATACGTGATAGACGCTTTGGACGGAGAGAGGATTGGGAAAGCAGAGCAAGAATCGCTTTAGATGGCTTTGGAATGCAAATGTTTTCATTAGGGATGGTTTGATTTTTTGGTGAGTGCTATTCAAGTGTCACAATGCTTACATAGAGAGCGAGTAAAGAAACCACCTTTAGAAGAAACTCCAAGGACTGTTTTGTTCCTTTTTGATAAGGAAGGTCAATGGCGGGAATGGAGGTCTCGGGTGTTGAAGTACAAGTTGCCTTGTAGATCAGGTGCAGAGACGCTGAGAGGAGTGAAGCCTTCATAGTCTCCGTTGGTTTTAGCAGAGCAAATGTCTGTCATATACCTTAATAGCTCATGGTTCTGTACAAATGGTTGCCTCGTGTATTCCTCCCATGGCATCCACTGCGAGCATTTTCATAAAGAGAAGAGGTATGTGAGTGTTTTGGTGGTGGAGACTTTGAGAGTCAATGAAAGGGAGAAATTTTTTACCTGAGCTGCCTCTATCTCTGTCTCTTGTGCATTGATCTCCAAAGAAAGGGGCTTTAACATGCACACGAAGAACAAATCCGACTTTTCAAAGAAAGCTTTGTGGGTCTGTCTGCCAAAATTGTAAAACAGACGAGAATCAGTTATGCTGCAATACAAGCCGATGCATGAGGCTGGAGTTGGAGTTGTAACCTGAAAGCCAATACTTGGACGAATTCTGTATCCACCTAGTAGAGAATAGCAGGATTAGATCTTGGTCTAATGTGAACTGCAAAGTGAAATGGTAATGCATAAAGAAAGCTTACTCCGGTTTCTTCTTTCACCTCTCTGACCGAGCCATCATGGATGTATTCACCCTGAGACAAACACAAAAAAACAAAGCAATCAGAGAGCTAGACACAACCGTGTAATGAGTCATAATGAGAAGCAACACCTCATTCACTACTCCGGTAGGGAACTTCCAGATACCTTGGCCTTTAAATCTTCCGGTCTTTTCTTGAACCACCAGAACCTTTTCCGATTCATATGCAGAACACAAAGATGTGATTATTCTTGCGCGATGCTCCAAAAAAGACATTGTAAAGTCTCATCTCATCCCACCTCTTTGTTATGGTTAAAGACAAAGGCGCCTATGCCAACACGGTGAGATGCATTGGAAGGAAGCGTATGTTCTCCTTTGGGAATCCAATACACAAGCATCAAGTAGTTTTTCTCCGCGTGATGAAACCAGAATCCCTCCTACGCCGTAAAACACAACCAAACAAATATAAGATACAAACAATCTCCAAACAATTAACAACAAAGGGCATGAAGAAGCATCAGGTAACAACACCTTAACAGCAGTTTCAGCAAGACCGATAAGCTGCTTAGGCAATTTGATCCACACTCCCTTCTTTCCCTGCGTTCGCGGACACAATGTTATCGATTAAGAGATATATTCACTGCCTCTCTAGCCTATTGACCAATTGATTAACGTAATGTATTTCACTTTCTCCATTCTCTTTTCGGCGAAAAGGAAATGATTTTCAAGAAAGACGGTGACATCCACACCTACACTTTTCCAGTGATTCAATGCAATCTACATCTTCCATACTTATCGGAGAATTCGGATTAACAGAAAGTTGTCATTTTGATCCTAACCATCAGACCAATCTAGCAAGAGGATGAAGAGCCACACACCTGAAGAGTCCAGTTAGAGAGAGAGGCTCGAAGAAGTGTGGAGAAGGCAGAAGGATCCATAGGGTGACTCATCTCCGCCATCACACCACCGTACTTATCTTCAACAGCCGGAAGCAGTGTAACACCGGTGGCTTCCTCGCCGGAAATTGGGTTCGTGGAGGAAGAAGCGGACATTGATATGTTCCTCGCCGTGGAGTAACTGTGAAAAGCAGAGAACCCATCAGCCGGAAAACGCAGACGCCGGCCATTAGCAGGCTTCATCATCAACAGTTTGATAAAACCATAGCTTTTCGCCAAATGACAACTCATGATTACGAGAAGGAAAGAAAAAACACAAACTTTTTTAATTAAAAAAACATACTTTCTGCTTCAAATTAAAAAAAAGTGCTTTTAAAAACTCAACACATACAAAATTTCAAACCTTTTTCTCTGTTTTAGAGATTTAAAGTTCCATATGTGTAATAGTTTCTTTCTCGAAGATCAAAATCAAACGTTTCTTTGTTTGATGAATGTGATTGAGATGGAAGAAAAGATGTCTGCAGCTTTTTCCGCGGACTTCGCTGAGCCACACAACAGGCCAAAAGTGATATTTGCCCTTTTACACGGAAGTAGATACGTGGGTGGACATAACATCCGCAACCGGATAACCGAGGAAAAAACCGAAAAATCCCAAACCGAAACTAAATATAAGTTAGAAAAAATCCGAATGGTTTCAATTTTTAAGAACTGAAAAATCCAGAATCGAACTGGAATCGAACCGAAACCGAGCGAATAACCGAAAAAATTGAAAGTATCTGAAATTCTTAAAAATGTTTCAAAATAGAAAAATTTCTAAAATAACCAAAAATATTCAAAAATAACCAAAAAAAGCTCAAAAATATTCGAATGCTAATATCCGAATGGTTACGTAATCGAAGCAAACTGAAATATTTTAAAAGCCAAATAATTTTAATTTTTGAATATCGAAATAAACCGAACCGAAAGGAACAGAAGAAACGAACATCCCGCCGTAGTATATACTTTTGCATACTTGAGTCGGGTCGGGTCAGAGTCGGGTCAGAGTGTTTAACGGGTATGAAAACGACCGGAGTGAGGAAGGATAAAATGGAGGTTATCGTGTAACTCTGAGGGTAGAAACGTAAAAAAGCTACTGTTACAGAGAGTTACCCTTTGAACTGCTTTTTTTACTTGGCCGTGTCTCTCACCACACCTTTCACGCCGCCTATTATTTTTAACCTCTTTTATGGAACTTCTCGCCGGCGACTGTCGGAAACGCGTCGGCGATGATTTTGCCGATGATGTTAACCCATTTGATGTCTCGGATGGTGGTTGTGACTGGATGTACGGTGGTCGTCAATCGGGGTCCGTGAGACCACAAGGAGACGACGACGACGACGAGGATGCTTTAGCGACGCTAGCAGACTTGGCGTCTCCTCCTCAGAAACTGAAACCCATCAGGCGCGGAGTTAAGGCTGTGTCGGAGGATAGACATCCTCTTGATATTCTCGCCGGAACCCTAGACAGGTTGCCGGAGATGGGTTTTCTTGGAGACGGCTGCTTCGAAGCTCCCTTGGGATCGAAGATTGCTAACGTGGAGGAAAGTGGTCAGCTTGCTCGTGGGTTTGAAATGGAGTTTCAAGGTCGAGGTCGAAGCTCTTGGGATGGTGTGTCTACGAGGTAACTATCAGTTTTTGTTCAAGTTTGGGTCTTTCACTGTGAAAAAGTTATTAGCTTTTCAGGTCTATTAGAGTCTTGTGTTTGAACCCTCTTGATTTTGCTCCATTCACTTCAGCTTGAGGTTATCATTTTGAGTTTAGATTGAACATTTAAGCTAAAAGCATTCAACTTTGTAGGTAGCTATAACAGATTAATGTGGCTTCATTACAACCTTTTACGTTGATGGTTTATTTCGGTTTTGAGTGTTGTGCATCTACTGATTGTTCTTTGCTTCTGGGTATAGTATGTGCAAAAGATGCAGCAAATATGGGTTCCTAAAGAGTTTTCATCTGAAAATTGTGTATTTGGACTCTTTTGAGCTTTGACATGTAGTGTTAACTAATGAACATTTGTTGGTTTTGCAGCTCGTCTGTAGATAGCGATAGTGGTGACACTTCCCTAGGAATTCGCAAGGGTGTCACGGGTAAACGAAAGCGGAAAACTAGGGAAAAGGTGAAGCATTTCTTGGAGAAGCTGGTGGGGAGTATGATGAAGCGGCAAGAGAAGATGCATGACCAGTTGATTAAGGTGATGGAGAAGATGGAAAGTGAGAGAATATGCCGTGAGGAAGCTTGGAGGCAACAAGAAATGGAGAGGATGAAACAGAATGAAGAGGCACGGAAGCAGGAGATAGAACGCAGTTTATCTCTCATCTCGTTCATCAAAACTATTACTGGTGAAGATATGGAGATCCTTAAACCCTCTGATCAAACACAACATAATCTTCCCCAACAAAGCGAAGACAAGAACTTTGGGTCTGCTCAAACACAAGGACATGCAAAGTTTGGATATTCGAGCGGAAGAAGGTGGCCGCGAGAGGAAGTTCAGGCATTGCTAAGTGCCAGAAGCGAAGTGGAAGACAAGACAGGTATCCACAAGGGTGCAATATGGAATGAGATATCAGCGAGAATGAAGGAAAAAGGTTACGAACGATCTGCGAAAAAGTGTAAGGAGAAGTGGGAGAACATGAACAAGTACTACAAAAGAGTGATGGAAGGTGGGAAGAAACAGCCTGAACACAGCAAGACTCGCCCATATTTTGCAAAGCTTGAAAATTTTTACAAGACCAACACCGAATAGAAGGTGTGAAAGATTAAGGATTAGCTTCTTTTGGCACGCAAAATCGGAAACTTGTAGATGATTTCTCTGAGTTCTTTAATTTGTTTTTTCTTCTTGGTGTAGTTAACTCTACGAGTCTTTATTTGTATGGTGGTTGAGTTTTAGAAAGTTCGAATAAAAAGACTAATGCATTGGTAAGTAAGATCTTGTAACGTCTAACTACAATGGCAGAGACAAGCACTTGTATCCGCAGAGGAGAATGGCGATGATGAGAACGCAGATGATGGTGGGGCGACAATCTTTTCCAGCTAGTAGTTTGCGCAATATATGGCAGCAGCGCGTCAAATAGGTTCCTATGGTGGCACAATGCAATACCGAGGTTTGGCTTTTTGATGTCCTTATGCTCTCTCATATACTCCCATCTCTAATTGCCGCAATGTTGCTTGTTCAGATTATGCGCCGCACATCTCTGCGCCGCATCCGCCTCCAGATTCAATGGCTTCCCACATTTTCGATGGAGGTAAGTTTTGGTTAGTTGAAGTTGAATGTAGTGCTGTGTACAGTCTCTTATTTCATTTGCGGTTGTGGATACCCGCTGATGGAAAAAGAGGGTTTCACCTCAATGCATATCCCAAAAAAAAGGGCAAAAAAACAGAATCTCACTAGAAAGCTCTACACACAGAGAAACATCTGGCAAAGCTAAGCAGTGACTATACCATTCTCTCACTCGTCCACGTGCAAAGTGATGTCGTCTCACACTACATATTACGGCGTATGAGTATGATGTTTGCTTATGTTTCAAACTAAACCAAACCAAACAGGTGAAAGCTGATCATAGCATTATAGCGTTGATGGGTTTCTTAGATCTCTGTTACAGAGAAAAGAGACACCGAAGAAAGCTCAAGCAGATACAGGCACTTTCTTCTCTTCTCTTTCTTTCTTTCTCTTTCTCTGTTATAATTGTTGAAAATGTGACAATAAGACTTGTGTGTTTGTTTTGTTCTTTAAAAGACAGTGGAGATAAAAGTGAAGATGGACTGCGAAGGCTGCGAGAGACGGGTGAGGAAGTCAGTGGAAGGCATGAAAGGTGTGACTAAAGTCACTGTGGAACCCAAACAGAGCAAGCTTACTGTCGAAGGATTCGTCCAACCAAACAAGGTGTTACGTCGGGTGATGCATCGGACTGGGAAGAAAGCTGAGCTATGGCCTTATGTGCCTTACGAGGTGGTTCCACACCCTTACGCGCCTGGTGCCTATGATAAGAAGGCTCCTCCTGGCTACGTCCGCAACGCACTAGCTGACCCTCAAGTGGCTCCGCTTGCTCGTGCCAGCTCTTTCGAGGTCAAATACACTTCTGCCTTCAGTGATGATAATCCAAACGCTTGCACCATCATGTGATATCATGTCTCTTAGTTTATAGTTATTTGTGTGTGTGTGTACACTTGAAGAAAGTCAGAATGTATGTGTCATTTACAACTCCACTGAGATCAAAAGTGATAAACAGAAGAAGAGTGCTGTTAATAGATGGAGGAGCAATAGGAGAAAGAAGAGTGAAACGTGCAGATACGCCATGAATAGACTGATGATGAGACAAGCCATCACCAAAACAGGGTATAGTAGAAGCAGTGTGTAACAGAGGACCACAAGACTGTAGCAGACCAGGCTCAGTCCTCTCTCAATAGCTACTCCCATCACCATCTTCATCCGCCTACATACTAGAATTGTGGATGCTTCCCTTTAAATAAGTTGTGTGTGTGTGTGTGTGAGAGAGAGAGAGGACATGCAAAAGAAGTTGTTTCCTCTCTAAACGGGACAATGCATCCTGCATTTCTGCAACTCCTCTGTTTTTGCTTCTCTCAAAGAACCGACTACAACAACCGAAAAGAAAGCTCTTTGATCCAAGGAGCATTGTCCCAATGCAAGAAGTATCTAAATTGATAGAGAGAAGAGCTGTTCCTTATTACCAAATTCCACCAATCTAGTTACAAGTTCGGTATACATGCGTACATACATATCCTTACGTGAATAAAACCTCAGCAAATGAATTCTCCCAAACAAGATTTGCTCAAGATTTGGAGAATGCACGGAGCGTTGCATCCAACGCCTCCCGATCATAATCTCCAGTGAAGACGCAGTTTCCTAGAGGACCTTTGAGAAGAATGAGCCTCAGCAATCCGTCTGCAACCTTTTTGTCCACCTGCAGTACCACACATATCTCGATGAAACTTCGGCTCAAAAGATCCAAACATTCTCATTTAAAAGCTGAATTTCACCACAAACTCACTGCCATTATGGACTTGAACATGCTAACAGTCATGCTCTCTGGCGGCGTTGTAGGCAATTTCGCCCTTTTTAAGATGTTGTTCACTCTTTCAACGATGGAATCGTCAATCCAACCAAGACGGTATGACATGTCCACTGCCATTACCTGAGTATAGAAACAGTGTCAACCAATGTCATGTTTGGAGTGGTCAGTATGGCATAGAGACGGAGAAAAAAAGACATAAAAGGAGATATACCGTGCCTGCTGCAACAGCTTCTCCATGGAGCCACTCTCCATATCCGAAGCCAGTTTCTATGGCCTGCATACAGAAATGATGGGTGATGAAAGGAACATGGCACTAAAAAGAAGAAGCAATCAAAGAGGCTGTCATAAAACACTTACGTGGCCAAAAGTGTGGCCCAAGTTCAGGGTTGCTCGCAAGCCACTTTCTTTTTCATCTTGTGACACAACATCTGCCTTGTTTTCACACGATCGCTTTATAGCATATGCTAATGCAGCTGGATCCCTGCAAATCACACCATTTTTACAGAATGGACTAATGATCTCAATGTTTTTGTTTTGGGCACACCTGAATTGTTAATAATTACCTTGCTAGTAACGCCTCAATGTTCTTCTCCTGCCATTCAAAGAACTCGGCATCCCTGATAAGACCATACTTGATCACTTCAGCAAGGCCTGACGCCAACTCCCTATCTGGCAATGTGTTCAACGTGTCAGTGTCTACTAGCACACACTGTGGTTGGTAAAAAGCGCCGATCAAATTCTTCCCAAGACGATGATTTATGCCCGTTTTACCACCTACAGAAGAATCAACCTGCAAGGCAACAAAATGAAATGCATCGACAAATTAAAAAAAAAATCATCCTGGATGTTAACGTTTGTGATCGAAATTCTGACAAAGAAGTGCATTTTAAACATGTACCTGTGCCATAACAGTGGTAGGTATTTGGATGAAATTAACACCACGCAGGTAAGAGGCAGCAGCATATCCACACATATCGCCTATCACACCGCCTCCAAGAGCTACAAACGTACAGCGTCTATCCAGGCGAGACTCAATAGCCTTGTCAAAGACTTTCATAAGAGTATCCTAGAAACAATAACCAGTTCCAATAACTAAGCTCAAGACTACTACTGATTCAATCACTATCAAGAACATGAAACTCTTAAGATCAAAGATAACAAATACCATGTCCTTGTACTTCTCTCCATCAGGCAAAACAACACTCTCCACTGTCACATTCGGATTTCCTCTGGTTAAAGCATCTACAGTCTTGTCCAGATATAGAGGAGCAACTCGCTCATTGGTTACTACAAGTACTCTCTTTCCATGAACATGCCTAATTATGAATCCAACAACACATTCCATAAGAACAAACTTCAAAAATCCATAGTATGTGTTCGAAAATTCAAAAAGCATTAGGTATTGAGATGCATCATGCTCAGTAAAATCGTGTGATGGGTTAAAAAGATAAGACCTTTGAAGAAGTTCTGATTGATCAAGCAAACCGGCGCCGATATAGATCGGATAACTCCGATTACCCAAATCAACCTCGACGATCGTGGGAGCAGTCGTGGTGGGTTTCTCGCTCATTAGCTGGCTCGCACAGGCGCGTACACGCGACCTTGAAATGCCCTTTGTGGATAAAGATAATTCCCCAGGTTTGGACTTTGAAGAACCCACCGGGAAACAAATGGTTCGTGGAGCAATGAAGCGGCGGCTTCCAAGGGAGTTGAATTTGTTGGAGGCGGCGACGCTAGAGGAGATGGAAAGTGAAATGGTGTTCGCAGCCATGGAAATGGATCCGGGTCAGGAGTCGGGTGAGTTTAAGAGAAGAATTTGGTTTGGTGAAGAGGAATGGTCAAATACATACATGTTGTGGTGGTGGGTTTGGTTTGGTGAAGAAGAAGAAGCTTTCGGAGACGGCGTGTGGTAGGTGAGTCTCAGGCCATTGTAATCTTCTACGACGCAACGTACTCAAAAGTCAAAATTTTGAGAAGACTTTATATTTTATTAAATCGACGGTGTTGATACGGACACGTCACGAGTACGAGTCTTCTCAAGTACGCCTTAGAGAACAAAACGGTGTCGTGTAAGCAGCCCGCGAAAAAACTCGGACCACTCGGTGATATCAAAGAGGGTTTAGTGGAGCGAACACTCCGGTGAGGATCCTGAGTAATCGGAGTAGCTTCAAGTCTTCTGCTCATCGGAGAATCGGAGATTGTTGTTCAGAGTTTAATCCATTGATCAGGTTTTGTTCGTGTTCTCGTAAACCCTAGCCGTTAGGGATTTCTTAAAGTTTTCTCGCGGAAAAAAAGGAAATCAAAATGTCGTTGGAAGAAGAAGATTACGATGAATCGTTTAGCTTAAGGTCGTCGCGGTCTAATGCGAAGTCGAAATCGAGGTCTTCTGGTGGTAGCAGAACGAATCCTAGAGCGTCGAAGCGAGCTCGAGTTTCGGGTGCTAAGGCGAATAAAGAGCCGAGTTACGTTGATAAGGCGTGATTTCTCTCTCTTTCCCTCTCTCTCAGTATGTTTTGACTGTTCATAGTGATGAAGGTGTTGAGTTTCGCTTTTGTATTTCATTCAGATTAGATTGTCTTTCGAAGATTTCGATGACGCTTTGAGTGGGTTCAAGGTTGCTTCTGGTACGCAGAACTGTGGACAGTTTTCAGTTTGATGTCTGTTCTTGATGCTTAACACGGTTTTGACGTAGTAGCAAATTTTAACTCTCCTCAAGCTTATGATGTCTTGTCGTTTCATTGCTCCATGGTGTCTTGTTAGGTTATGAAAGGAGCAAGAATACGGATTCGTGGGTTGACAAATACAGGCCTCGCACCTTGGAAGAGCTTGCTGTTCACAAAAAGAAGGTAGTTTTTGCTTTTGTGTTTTCCTTTAAGCTCTGCATTGTCTTGGATTGGTTAATGTACGCATTATTCCTCATCTGCTTTCGAATCTTCAGGTTGAAGAAGTTAAGTTGTGGTTTGAGCAAAGTTTGGATTTGTCAAAGGTAATGTTTGATTTACCTTTGAAATTGATTTATGGTTTCCGAGCGTGGGGTGCAGTATTCCATTTTTCTGGTTTTCTGTATCAGCAGGATGGTTTTAGGAACAATGTTCTACTAGTCACTGGGCGAGCTGGAGTTGGAAAATCTGCTACTATCCATTTGATGGCATCTATCCTTGGAGTCACAGTGTATGAGTGGAACACTCCTATTCCCACAATCTGGCAAGAACATATGCATAACTCAAGTTCAGGTACTTGAGGGAAATACATTTGTTAGCTAGTCAGTTTCGGTACTGCACTTACAGAACAGAGAATTGTCGCTATACTAATCCAGTGATTATCTGCTTGGTTTTGGTTTATTCTCATAGGACTGAAGTACACATCGAAGCTGGATGAGTTTGAAAGCTTTGTGGAGAGTAGGAGGAAATATGGAGTGATTGCTTCATCTAGTACTGTGGAAACAAAGGCGCGTGTTGTTCTTTTGATTGATGATCTTCCTCTAGCCAATGGGAGGCATGCATTTGAAAGGCTGCAAAACTGCTTAATTCTTTTGGTGAGATCAACGCAAATGCCAACAGTGATATTAATCACTGACTACGATAAGTCGGACTCTTCTGATCTGACTCCACGAAGCATGGAAGACGTTCAGTCATCTCTTGAGCGAGCAGGGGCTTTAAAGGTTGCTTTATCAAACTATTTACAATCGTTTATACATTAGATTTTATCAAGTCTAGTTGATTTTCCTGGTATGTTCGCAGGTCGCTTTCAATCCCATTACGAAGAACTCAATTAAGAAGGCACTTCAGAGAATATGCAGGGAAGAGCATTGTAAGGTAACAACTGTGGAGATTGATCAGATGGCGAGTGCCAGTGGAGGAGACATCAGACATGCTATTACATCTTTGCAATTCTACTCCACAAGGACAGCACTGAATAATACTAAGATAAAATCAGCACCGCCAGACATGAAAAACAGCTATCATGGAAACGAGCAGACAATGCACAGTGGTTTGGATAGTGAAATATCTTCCTGTTTTGGTAGAGATGAGACCCTCTCATTGTTTCATGCCCTGGGGAAGTTTCTTCACAACAAAAGAGAGACTGATAGTGTTATTGTATCAGGTAACTCGTTACTGAGAAATTTGGGAATGCAATATAAAGCTCAGGATCACTATCTTCTAAGCTAATGTTTGTGTCAGATTGCAGTGACTCTCTTGTGCATGGCCAATTTGCAAGGTTACCGCTTAAAATGGACTCGCCAGAGAAGGTCCTCAGCCAAGCTCATGGACACGCAGGGCGGGTTGTGGATTTTCTACATGAAAATGGTATCAACTACCATCTTGACTATCCAGCATTTCCTTAGCATTTTACTTCTTGATAGAGTGACACAATAAAGCATACATAAACACACATGTATTCTTGCTTTTACTGCTGAAATATTTTCTAATATGGGCTCATAACGTTTATGCAGTGCTAGATTTTGTGAGTGACGAAGCCATAGAAGATGCCTGGTGCGTGTCTTCGTATTTGGCAGATGCCGATCTCCTTCTTGCAGATATAAGAGGAACGATGAGTGGGCATAACAAAACAGAGGACATTTTACAATCAGCCGGTGCCTCGGTTGCTGTTCGTGGTGTGTTGTATGGAAACAAGCAGCCATGGTCATCCAGGTTTCTTATACAAACGGATGCCATTTTATTGTATTGTACTGTGTATGTCTGAAATTTATAATATTGATTGGTCTGCATTCTGAGAGTGCAGATGGCACTCGATACGGAAGCCAAAACTATGGCAAGTGGAACAATCCTCGATACAAACCAAGGTATGAGGGATCAAGAAGAAGAAACTAATTATACCATGTCTAAAACTTTCTCTAAAACTGCTTACAAAATATGATGTGTGGATGCAGAAGAATCTGAGAGAGCAGAGGAACATAGGGTATGAGGGATCAAGAGTGGCAGATATATCAGTGATGGCCACAGAGTACAGTCCCGCGCTGAAATGGCTAGGCTACAGGGTATCTCCGGATACATTTGCAGGAACGGAGGAAGAGACGGATGATGAGAAGAAAAGTGAAATTTCTGAAGATGATGAAATACAAGACTGGTGACATTTAGTACTAACTATCAACATCTTGTGTCTTAATACTTTTTGGTCAATATCAAACAGGTATGATATAGTTAGCTTAACGCCAAAGAAAAACAAAAGGCTAATTGTTTTGGTCGCTCTTCTAAATAGGAAATTGAGAGCTACTTGTCTCTATCTAACAATGAATTGCCCACTTGCTTTGATTACGTTCGAGCAAATTCTAAAATCTTCCTTTCTCACTTTTGAGTCTAACAATATTTATAAACAGAGTTGGTTGTCACCATAAAACTTGATGTGGTATTAGTTTTCACCCCCGACTTAGTGCAACTAGTCATTATGGTTTGGAGTTCAAGGGCACATCGACCAACAAGTTAAAGAAAATATCTAATCAAAACAGAAATATCTGAATGTCTCGTGTCGCAGGTCTTTAAACCAAACATCAAAAAAGAACACAACTGAGAATGGGGCAGAACTGAGACAGTGTTTCTATCAAGTTTCCTTTGCAGGACCTTTCTTGGCTGCTTCTGCTGCCGCTTTTTCTGCTTCAATCTCGGCCACAATTGCATCGATTTCGGCCTCTTCTAGCTGGCGCAGCTTGTTTTCCTCTTGTGTCATTATAGCAACCTCAATGTTCTTTCCTCCGCTCTCAACTACCTGCAATGCAAAGCCCACATCAGCTCAACCAATAGGCTCAGATACAATCTCTCAAGGTCCAAAATCATGAAATCCTGGAATAAACAAAACACCAACTAGATTTTTATCAGTATGAGAACTGGCCTACCTCAAGCAATGCTCGGATAGCGAGTTTAACAGTTTCTTGGCCAGAGGTTTCTTTATAGTTCTTCTCCAGAAATTCCCTAATTGAGTTGGAGTTTCTCCCGGTTGCGTTAGCTTTCCAAGCAGAGAAAGTGCCAGATGGATCAGTCTGATATAGAGATGGCACACGAGAGTAAGGGTCAAACCCGACAATAAGAGTAGAAAGACCAAAGGGCCTCACACCACCGCTTTGGGTATACTTCTGCTGAAGCCCCGCTATGTACCGCGTGATGTACTCAACAGTCACAGGGTCCTCAAGTGTAAGCCTGTGGCTCTGACACTCAATCCTTGCTTTGTTAATCAACACACGGGCATCCGCCTTAAGCCCCGCACATGCCAAGGCAATGTGATTGTCAAGGCTAACAATTTTCCTGGCTGATCTGAGGGAAAACAACAAGCACAAACAAATTGGGACAAGACATCAGCTGGAGCTTCTAAGTAATTACATAAAACACATTGCTCTCACCACAAAGCTATGTATTAATGGTTGAACAGACGCACAAAACCTAGCCATATCTATCAAAAACAAGGCTTTCACATCAAGTCTTAAACAGAAACAAGATTCGTTCTCCACACTCAGCTAAACTAGGGTTTCAACTGCTGATTTCACGGAAGACTATGAGATTTGGCCGATTAAAAAGTTATGCATAGACTATACAAAAGCATTCGTATAATCAGATCCTATCAACATAGTTCAGTAAACTAGCAACAAGCGATCCAAGTTCAAAACCCCAGAAGAAAAGAGCAGAAGGTGAACTAGACGATTTAGAAAAGTTTCGTACGAGTAGAGATGGAAATAAAACCTAGAATCCTGAAGCTTAGGGGTAGATTTCTTCTCAACGGCGAGGACGACGGTGTCTGTGCCGCGAACTCCGACGGCGGCGTTACCCTTGCGAACAGCTTCGAGGGCATACTCTACCTGAAAGAGGTGGCCGTCGGGGGAGAATACAGTAATTGCTCGATCGTATCTAGCCATCTCTCTATCACCTTTCTCTTTCTCCGATGAATCCAAAACTTAACTAACAAGCCAGCAAAATAAAATGCCCTCAGATCTTCTTCTTCTTCTTCTTCAAGTTAGAGAGAGATCAATCTCACTCATTGCACTTAATGGGCCTAAAATGAACTTTAACAGGCCCATTAATAGCAATTTTTGTATGGTTTCGAGAAGGTTCGATACGGTGTCGTTTCATATGGAACTTCCAAATATTACATTTTGCATCCTTTAATTCCGTAAGTTATAATGAATTTAACCCGGAACTTTTTAAAGTTGAAAAGCCTCCACGTAGACAAGAAGGTTTGGGTGAAGAAAGCAAAAGTCTTTCTTTTTTTGGCCACCGCCTGAAAGTGGAAAAAGCCATCGGAGCTTTACGGCTGAGAGAAAGCGGAAAAAAAAAAGACACGAAAAGAGAAATGAGACTGGTCTCACGCTGTCTACTTGTAGCTCCTATTCTCTCTTCTCTCTTACGATTTTCATTCGCCACCGTCGTTCTCAATTCCATCTCCGCCTCTTTCGCCGATCTCCCTGCCAAATTTGGTCAATTTTCTACCCCTATTGTTTTTCTCTTCCTTCTTGTTCCTCTTTTACGAATCCGGCTTAAAGAAGTTGAATTTGATTCGTTTTCGTTCTGGGTTTTTGATTATAGACGGCTCCGTGACCAAAAACGGAATCTGTGGAGCTTTGTATGTCGCAGATCCCCTCGACGGCTGCTCACCGCTGCTCAACGCCGCCGCATCTAACTGGACAGAACAGAGAACTAAGTTCGCTTTGATTATCCGAGGCGAATGTTCTTTTGAGGATAAGTTGTTGAACGCACAGAACAATGGTTTTCAAGCTGTGATTGTTTATGACAACATAGACAACGAAGATCTTGTCGTTAGTAAGTCATTGCAAATTTCTTCTCTTTATAGGCATAGCTCCTATGGGAATTGTTCTTGAGCTAGGGTCTGTTGAATTTCATAAGTCAACGCCTAGAGAGATTCCCATAAGTGTGTACGATCTAGGATAAGCTTGTTCCAAAACGTTGACATTAATGAACTCTTTTTTGTTGCACAGTGAAGGTGAGTACTCAGGACATTAAGGTGTATGCAGTTTTCGTTTCGAATGTAGCCGGTGAGATTTTGAGAAAGTACGCGAGAGGTAGAGAGGATGAATGCTGCCTTTATCCGCCGAGCAAGGGGAGTGCTTGGACTGTGCTGGCCATCTCATTCTTCTCTCTCCTTTTAATCGTAACGTTCCTGTTGCTTGCCTTCTTTGCACCCCGACACTGGACCCAATGGCGTGGGAGGCACAACAGGACAACGAGGGTCGATGCAAAGCTGGTCCACACACTCCCCCGCTTCACGTTCAGTGGTTGTGATCACCACAAAGCTGGTGAAACATGTGCAATTTGCCTCGAAGACTATAGAGTTGGAGAAAACTTGAGACTTCTTCCCTGCCAACACGGTAATGACTTCTTTTCCACCATTAATGTGTTCATTGAATTCTTGGAGATATGAATATACGAGACTGTAATTACTCATTGACAGAGATTTTCCCATCTCAAGATGAATGCATATGCTTAATCTAGAAAGACTTCCACAGGTTTCTCTTAGATTCGAAGTTGTTAGTATAGATTTCTTTCGAGGATATTTCTCTTTGCTTTATGACTAAGGGTACAAAATATTCCTATTCTGTCAATTCCAACTATACTAGTTTGGCAGTGAATTTGAACTTTTTGGTTTTACCCATTGCTTAGAATGATATGATGGATCAACTATGCACATCAGACGAATCATCAAATATTTGTCCCTTTTTCTATTCTGTGTATGGATAGTTCATGTCAGTGGTTGACTTTAAGCTTGTTATGCAGCTTTTCACTTGAATTGTATTGACTCTTGGCTGACAAAATGGGGTATAACCTGCCCTGTGTGCAAGCAAGATATAAGAACCGAGGCTATGTCTTCTTCTGAGGTGATCTCGTTGGACTAAAATTCTATTTCCATATTACTATCAAATCCTTGGGTAACCAGCCCTCTGTGTTGTTAGTTTTCCATCTTTATGTTGGATTCAATACATTGTTGGTGTTGTGTTTGTTGCAGGTACATAAACGAGAGTCTCCAGCCACAGATACAAGTATGAGTACACTTACCTTTGCATAATCCAGCGAAAGCAAATGAGATTTATTATCGGCTTATAGCAGCTGAACACTCAGATCAGTGCCCGGTTCTGAGGATCAATCGGGTCCAGGTTTGCATCGATCTGATGTTCAAATGATATCGAGTGGTGAACCATGTTTGGGATAAGTGGATTTACCATACCGATCAATACTCTGCTTGTTTTTCCTCGAATCAACAAATGATTTGAGTTGCTTTGCTTGCGTGCTTGTTGTTCTTCACATGTGTACATACATACATTCTTTGTACATTTACATAAGCTCAAACTCATTGTAGTTAATATGATCACTTTGTATATGTGTGTGTGTGTTGTTTCATGATCATTTTATCTGCTAAATTTGCTCTCTGTTTTGTGATATTTAGCTAAGAACTCTATCTGTGTATGTGTAAATGCAATCAAAATCAGTAATAAACAATCTTGAACTTCTCTATTTTTCAGGCCAATCTTTATATTATCTTTGTTTATTCTGAATGGAATCTCTTGGACCAAGTTTGTAAAGTATAGTTATAATACTAAAAGTTGAATCTAATTCCCTAAGATGGTGGAAATGGAATCCATTGAACATGGCTTTTGATTTTTGTATTTGTCCATAATAATAATAATAAAACAGAGAGGAAGAAGAAGAAGAAGAAGACGTCATCCTCATCCTTTTACCTAACGTCTCATCCAATACAATGACATTTTCATGAGGGTTTGTTGCGCAATACCATCATCATTTTTACTTTGTTTCCATCGCCAAACTCTGTTTTTTTTTGTTTGTTTCCAAATTATTTTTTTAATATTAGAATAAGTGAACAACACGTTTTGTATGTGTGTGTGTGATACTTATCTTACATTATTTCATAGTTTATTCTCATTCACATGGCAAGTTTCTAGTGGTTCAAGTCCCATAACATCTATATATATTATCTATCTATAATCATTTGTTTGTTATTACTTATCCTCTCTGCTCTTTTGCTCAAAGCTTTCATCTTTTTGGTAGAGAAGAAGGAAAAGAGAGAATGGTGTCATCAATCTCAACCCCAAAGGCAGAAGAAGTTATTACTGTGGATGTGAGCCAAGCCAAGTCTCTGATCCAATCTGGGCATCAGTATCTTGATGTCAGGTGAGCTCTGTTGTTTTATCATTATGGATGTGTGCCATTTTCAAGTTGCTAATTCCTTCAATGGTCATGCAGGACCCTTGAAGAGTTTAAGAGAGGTCATTGTCAAGCACCAAAGGTCCTCAACATTCCTTACATGCTTAATACACCTCAAGGTAAATCAAAAAAATTCAATCAACCATCTTAGTTGAAGAAAAAACCCTTTTTGTGATCTGTGTGATGATGCATTCACTCAATAGGTAGAGTAAAGAATCAAGATTTCTTGGATCAAGCCACTTCTCTTCTAAACCCAGCTGATGATATCCTTGTGGTAAACTCTATCATCACTTCTTTTTCTGGCTATGAAAGTTGAAAACTTCGTAGTCCTTTGGATCAGAATGAAATGATCTTTGAATCTGATAATGATGATGGATGATGATACATAGGGTTGTCAAAGTGGAGCCAGATCTTTAAATGCCACAGCTGAACTTCTTGCTGCAGTAAGTCCCCTGATTTACACACACACACTGAGTAATGTATTGAAGTAAATAATAGTTTTTTATTTTGGTTGGGGGTAAAAAAAATTAGGGTTTCAAGAAAGTGAGAAACATGGGAGGTGGCTACTTGGCTTGGGTGGAGAACAACTTTCCCATCAATAAGGAGGAGCTATCTGCAAACTAAGACTTCTTCTTATAAAATGATGTCATTGTGATTGTGATGTAACAATCTATATTTCTCTATCAAGAAAAACATTGTACCAATTTCAACTTCAAATAAAATAAACATTTGACGAGTTAATAAAATGTCTGTGCCGATGGCCTTGGATTACTTCAACTCTCTTCGTGATGATTTTTTGGAGTTTAGTTTGATTTTAATTCCTAGATTATCTAATGTCCGTGCCGATGACCTTGCTAAAGGGGTACGAGCACGAGGTTTCCTTTTTTCCCATGTTAGTTATGCAGGACCGGTTTGGTTTAGCCTCGATGCAAACCTATTCCCACCGGTCTAATTTCTGAATGGTGTTTACGAGACAAAAAAAAATTAATAAAAAGACATTTATAAATGAAGGGATAGATTGAAGATACCGTAATTCAGAAACAACGGATAATAAAGTAATACATCGAAGATGCTCTAACTCAGAAATCGCGAATACTGAAATGATACATTGAAGTGCGGATATTGAATCCAACCCACCACCGGGCTAAACTTCGAATTGGGTGAGCACAGAAAACCACTAGACCAAACGTTTTCCACAAATGCAATATCCTTTTTTACCATATTGATCAATCACAAAGGAAAAGTGAGCGGAGCGAGGATTGGGCTTATGCGGTTGAATCAAAGTCTCATATACTCTCCATTCTAAAACCAATATCTCAAATGCTCCCCTTGTTAAATAGAATTTTTGTTTCTATTAATTTTAAAAGGAAAAAATGGTGAAAGACAGTTTACCCCTTACTATTTAACTTATTTACAACCCAAACCTGAAATTGGATCCAATAAAACCCGAATCCATGAGTTTTGGATCCCAAAATCGGATCTTCAAAACCTAAACCGAAAATCAGAAGAAAAAAAAACAATTTCCTCATTTTCTCTCGTCGTTGTCGTCGGACCCATTCTCGTGGGAAGAAACTGTTTTCAAATTTGTGTAACTAGGTATAATTCTCTTCTTCTTCTTAATTTTCTTCTTCTTCTCTTTCGATTTTGCGATTGATAAGCGGTGGTTGTTCGATTTTGTGATTGATTAGGGTTAAAGTGAGTTTGAATCGACAATGCCTCGGACGAAGAATGCTAGTTACCGTTCGCCATCACCATCATCGGTTGAAAGTGAAAGAGAAGAAGAAGACTTGAATCATTTGGAAGAAGAAGTTTTAGAAAAAGAAACATCCGACGAAGAAGAAGAAGAGGGGTCCAAAGAAGAAGAAGACGAGTCCAACGAACAAGACGGGTCCGAAGAAGATCAGGTTGGGTCCGAAGAAGAAGAGGCAAAGAGCGATGATTCGGAGAAGACGCAAACGGTAAGTGTCTAAACATGGTATAATTGTGTGCAACCTGAGTATAACTGTGCATGGTATAATTGTGTGCAACTTGAGTATAACTGTGTAACGTTGATCCATTCTTATTACAGGATTCCGAGACTGAAGCAAATCCGACTGAAGCAAATCTGTCTGAACAGATTCCGTCTGAAGCAATGAGACCGCTAAACATGTTCTTCGGTCCGGATCAATATACCAAGCCAATGAAGATGTCATCAAAG